>CM069910.1:41113415-41194415 GCA_036172215.1 Camellia granthamiana
AACCATTTGTTTCTTTTCCAAATCATTCTTCGGACATTGACTTAAACTGAATTTGTCACTCTTTAAAATGGGTATTGCATTAGGAGTGCAATCAATCATCTTGAATTTCTCCAAAACTCTTTCAATGTAGGCTTTATGAGACAATCCTAATGTCCTTTTGGACCTATCTCTGTGAATCTCTATGCCAATGACATAAGAAGCTTCACCCACATCCTTCATTTCAAAATTTTGGGAAAGAAATTGTTTAGTATCATGCAACAATCCCAAATCATCAGATCCAAGTATAATGTCATCCACATGTAGAACTAGAAAAATGTATTTGCTTCCACTAACCTTAAAGTATATACAGTTGTCCACAACATTCTCCGTAAAACCATATGAAGTAATAACATTGTGGAACTTCAAATACCACTGTCGGGAAGCTTGTTTTTGTCCATGTATGGATTTCTTGAACTTGCAAACTAAGTGACTATCTTTATCAGAATGAAAACCTTCAGGTTGCTTCATGTATACTTCTTTCTCAAGATCCCCATTCAGAAATGCCGTTTTCACATCCATTTGATGCAGCTCTAAATCAAAATGAGTCACTAATGCCATGATAATTCTAAATGAATCTTTTTTGAAATCGGAGAAAAAGTATTATGATAATCGATGCCTTCTCTTAGCGTGAAACCTTTAGCTACGAGTCTGGCCTTATATCGCTCGACATTACCATTTGAGTCTTGGTGTTATAGACCCTTCTACAACCAATAGCTTTAACTCTCTTAAGCAACTCAAAAATTTCCCAAACTTGATTCTTAGCCATAGATTCCAACTTTTCCTTCATGGCTGTTGTTTAAATTGGTAATTGAAACAAAATAAATAAATTCAAGCTTTATTAAATTAACTAAAAGAACATCAAATAAAACCATACTTGAGAAATTACATCATAGAGCATAAACATGAAACAAGACTAATATAAGAACATATTTAATCTGAATATGAAAACAAGAAATCAAACCAAATTCTGTGTGATACCACAGTGTCCTTAAAACAGATTAGCCGCCTCATCGTGGGTGTTGGAGGAACATCGACTTCTGGCTCCCAGGATAAGATGGCTTAAACTGGCTAACTTAGAAGCACCTTCTATTATCTTTGGCGAACCGACAATGGCGGCACTTTCTCACAGTAAGAAATTTCTAGCAAACTGACTAAAGAATGGAAGAAACAATTTCTGTGTTTGAGACTTGACAGGAGGGTCTCAATTTATATATGTATATGGGAGAGATGAGAAGCCTCCAGCCTTTATGGCTGGTCACTAATGCACTATTAACCTCTGCAATAAAGGCAGGAGTTACAAACCCCATTAATGCACTATTAAACTCTGCAATGAAGGCAGAAGTCACAAACCCCATTAACTCTTGCATGAAGCTAACTTCATGGGGCAATTTCTCATTCAATTCTCAATTGTTTTTGGCCATTCTATTTGGGGTGTAAAGATCTCATTGCAAAGTATCTAGACCCACTTGGACCCAACACAATAGATGGTTGGGACCCACTTTAATATTTAATTAAAGTCACCAAAAAACCATTTTTTTCAACAATCCCCCACATGAATAAAAATTGATCGAATGACTCAACAAACAGACACCGTTCAACAAAGACTCGGAGAGAGAGCACAGAGACTAACCTTGCATCAAAAAAGGTAGCTGTTGGCCTTGAACCTTTCGTAGTGATAACCTATCAGATTTACTGGCTGACTAGTGAACGTGATGTCTTGAACTATTCTGCCGTTTGTGCAAACCGAGACAATAGACCTCACACAGGAGTTAGTCCAACCATTGTTCTTGTTCTCACTTGTGTGTCCGGTATGGCCCTGGAACACTAGCCTGGTTCAGTGAGTAGTTTTAAAGAATTCAGCCTTACCAATTCTTAAAGAAGCGGCCCCATTTCACACTCACATAGGTGACCTATATAAGGTATCTCATTATACCCCGGTTGACTATCATATGACTTAGGTCATTAAAAGTATTAGCTTAACCTTCTACCCCCATCGGGTATCACTATACAAAGGAATGGGCAAGAGGATACCTCTTCAGTGACTCATCCATTACACGAAATTAGGTTGTCCCTTTGAACCTAGATCTTGGGATCTCCAGTCAACTAGGTTGGATTTTCCGTTCCCATAACATTACTAAAGGCCTTAACCCATTCCTCTTGACGACGTTTCTACTAATTCTCAAGTTAACCCTTTGGTTAGCGGATTCGCAATGTTGTCCTTAGACTTTACATAGTCTAGAGAGAGAATTCCATTAGAGAGTAGTTGTCGTATGGAATTATGTCTACGACGGATATGTCTAGACTTTTCATTATACATATGACTCTGTGTCCGTCTAATCGCCGATAGGCTATCGCAATGAATATAGATAGCAGGCACAGGTTTCGGCCAATGAGGAATATTCTCAATGAACTGGCGAAGCCATTCAGCCTCTTCAGTGGCTTTATCCAACGCAATAAACTCAGATTCCATCGTTGATCTCGATATACACGTTTGCTTAGAAGATTTCCAAGACACGGCTGCCCCTCCGAGGGTAAAAACATAACCACTAGTGGATTTGGAGTCTTTTATATCAGATATCCAGTTAGCATCACTATACCCTTCTAGTACCGCTGGGTATCTGGTATAATGCAGCCCATAATCCCAGGTGTAGTGTAGATAACCTAACGCTCGCATAATGCCTCTCCAATGAGTGGCATTACGATTACTTGTGTATCTACTAAGCCTACTAAGAGAGTAGGCTATATTCGGCCTTGTATAACTCATCAGATGCATCAAACTTCCAATGACCCGAGAATATTCTAGCTGAGAGACACTTTCACCATTATTCTTGGTCAAATGTAGACTCATGTCTACTGGTGTCCTAGATACGCTTGTATCTGATTTACTAAATTTCTCAAGTATCTTCTCAACATAGTGAGACTGAGAAAGTACAATACCACTAGATGTTCTGGTAATCTTAATACCTAGAATGACATCTGCAAGGCGTATATCTTTCATGTCAAATTTTGAGTTTAACAATCTCTTGGTAGTTCGAACCATTTCATCATTACTATCAACAATGAGTATGTCATCTACGTATAGACACAAAATGACATAACCTCTGTCAGTGTCTTTAATATATATGCACTTGTCACACACATTGATTCTAAACCTATTTGACAACATAGCGTTGTCAAACTTCTCATGCCATTGCTTAGGCGCTTGTTTCAAGCCATATAATGACTTGACAAGCTTACAGACTTTCTTTTTTTTGGGTGGATACACTTACAGACTTTCTTATTTTTCCCTAGAGCTGAAAACCCCTCGGGTTGTTCCATGTAGATTTCTTAATCTAAATCTCCATTTAAGAAAGCTGTCTTTACATCTATCTTATGTATCTCTAGACCACGTAAAGCGGCTATCATAATCACCATGTGAATGGATGTAATTCTTTTCACAGGTGAATACGTATCAAAGTAATCCAGGCCTTCTCCCTGCCTATATCCTTTGATAACTAGTCTAGCTTTATATTTATCAATTGACCCATCAGCCTTCATTTTTCTTCTAAAGATCCACTTACTCCCCAAGGCCTTACCACCTGGGGGTAGATCAACCAACTCTCAAGTATGGTTCTGTAAGATGGAGTCAATTTCACTTTTAATAGCTTCTTTCCATAAGGGACTTTCTGGGGAAGTCACCGCTTCATGGAAAGTTCGAGGTTCTCCCTCTAACATATAAGTCAAGAAGTCCGGGCCAAAGGACTTGGTAGTCCTAGCCCTCTTTCTCCTTCTCGGCTCATCTACTTTCTCATCTTGATCATCTACTTGATCATCATCTTGACCATTATCTTCAAGTTCCTTCTCAGAACTTTGATCCTCTCCTTGGGTTTGGCAATGAAATGTGTTTTAAAAGAAAGACGCATTCCTCGACTCCTCTATGATATTCTTGTGGATATCTGAAATATCATACTTGTGCACAAGAAACCTATATGCACTACTATTCTGTGCATAACCAATGAATATACAATCCATGGTTTTCGAACCTATCCTAACCTGCTTGGGTGTAGGTACCGCCACTTTTGCAAGACACCCCTACATTCGTAGGAAATTATAAGAAGGCTTCCGGCTTTTCAAAAACTCATATGGAGTCTTGTCTACTTTCTTTCGAGGGATTTTATTTAGAATGTAATTCGCGGAGAGAATTGCTTCCCCCCACAAGTTCTGTGGCAATCCAGAACTTAGCAACATTGCATTCATCATCTCCTTTAGCGTCCTATTCTTCTGTTCGGCAATCCCATTTGACTGAGGAGAATAAGTCGCTGTGGTTTGGTTGATAATCCCAGATTGGGTACAAATCTCAATAAACGGTGATTCAAACTCACCACCACGATCACTTCTTAAAGCCTTAATCTTGCGGCCTAATTGATTCTTAACTTCATTCTTATAAAGAACAAATTTGTCAATAGCCTCATCTTTACTTTTGAGCAAATAGACATAACAATACTTAATGGAATCATCAACAAAAATGATGAAGTATTTATTGCCACCACGTGATTGTATAAACTTTAAGTCACACACATCACTATGCACTAAGTCCAACGGCTTTGAACTTTTTTCAATAGAATGAAACGAAGATCTTGTCAACTTCGCTTCAACACAAGTCTCACACTTGTGTTTTGGATTAATCTTAAAAGATGGTATGTGATCTAACTTGATTAATCTACGTAAAGATTCAAAGTTCACATGTCCTAGTCTACCATGCCACAAATTGGAAGATTCAAGCATGTAAGTAGAAGAAGATGCATCTTTATTCATCTTTGGGATAACAGTCATTACATTGAGTTTAAACATACCCCCAACATATAACCCTTACCCACATACACTCTGCTCTTGGTCAAAATGACCTTGTCGGACTCAAAAACCATGCGAAAACCATGTTTGTTGAGAAGAGACCCTGAGAAAAGATTCTCACGAATGTCTGGAACATACATGACTTCGTTCAAGGTTAGCTCCTTTTCTGAAGTCAACTTTAGGACCACCTTTCCTTTCCCCTCAACAATCGAGGTAACAGAGTTTCCCATAAACAACTTCTCACCATTTGTAACCGGCTCGAAAGTTGTAAACAATTTCTTCTAGGAGTAGATGTAGCGTGTAGCCCCAGTATCAATCCACCATTCTCTTGGGTTTGAACCCACCAGATTCACCTCAGAGACAACGGCAGACAAGTGCATATCATCCTCCTCATAGGTGTACTCTTGTATATCTTCCATATGAGCACGAGGTTTGGTCTTGTACGGCTTCTTCTGCTTGCGACAGTCACTAGCCCGATGCCCCTTGCTACCACAGTTATAGCACTTCCTTAAGAACCGATAACCAGGTTCTTGCGGCTTGTATGTCGGCTTCTTTGCAACACCACCCTTTTGCCCCAGCTTTGAGCCCTTGTTCACAGGAGGCTTCTTCTTCACCGTAGAAGATTTTCCATGCTTGATGATATTGGCCTTCACAGAGGAGGTACTCCCTCCTTGCTTTCTATTATCCTCCTCAATTTAGAGTCGGACAATTAGTTCTTCAACAGACATTTCCTTGAGCTTATGCTTCAAGTAGTTCTTGAAGTCCTTCCAACCATTGGGAATTTTCTCAATGATTACAGCAACTTGGAATGACTCGTTCAACGGCATCCCCTTAGCATGAATCTCATGCAAGATCACTTGGAACTCTTGGACTTGGCTTATCACAGTTTTTGAATTGATCATTTTAAAGTCCAGAAACCAGCCAACTACAAATTTCTTTGCCCCGGCATCGTCAGTCCTGTATTTCTTGTCCAGAGATTCTCATAACTCCTTTGCTGAGCTCTTGGCACAAAACACACTGTATAGTGAGTCTGCCAAGTTGTTGAACATGTAGTTCTGGCAGAGATAGTCTGTCTGCTTCCATGTTTCAAGCGCCATGACTTTTTGCCTGTTTGGCTCATTCTCTGCCACATCTGGAGGATCCTCGCTCAAAACCTTTGCAAGGTTCAACGTGGTCAAGTAGAACAACATCTTTTGCTGCCATCTCTTGAAGTTCACCCTAGCAAATTTCTCTGGCGCTCATGATGACTGAGCGGTCCTCCTGGAACAGCCGAAGTAACACCAGGGTTGACCACAGAGGTCACAGCAGTAGGGGTTGGCAACCCAGTTGCCCCAGGGTTCAGATCCCTACCAACGTTAGCAGTAGCAGCAACATCAATGATAATGGCCATTTCTGAAAATTACACCAGAATATCACGTTCTGTGTTTTTCAGAATTGAACTTAACACTGGAAAATCCCATAGTTGAAAAGTTAATTCAAAATTAGTCTCACCACTAAACCTAGAATCGAACATGGTCAAGAATGTTCCTAGGAAGACTGGAGGGGTCACAACGGTCCCACTTAAAACTCTGTTAATCTTTTGACAAAACTTTCAAGAGCATGTTGACTCCTAGTCCGTGAGAAACAATTTTTAAAATTAAATTTCCAAGGGATGAACTAGGTTAAAACAAACCAAGGTCCAAAACTTTTACAAGCAATGTAAAACAATTGCTACAACAATATAAGAAAATAAAACTTGCTTTTACAAACTTGGTAAACAAACCAAATAAATCTCAAGCAAAAAATTGCTTCAAATATAAAGGGAAAATAAACCAATCCGATTGAGGATTATAAGTAGTCCATAAAATTCCTTTCCCCGCTTAGGTATGCCTACAAAGAAAGTTAGTAGCAAACGACAACATAATACAAAGCAATTAATCTAAAGAAATGCTACATACAATCAAGTATTATTTAACCTTCTAGCAAATCATAGAATAGCAAAATAAATAATGAATTAAGATACTATACAAGTTAGAAAGCCTTATAACTCCTAAATAACTTACAAAACTTACAACTCTAACTATTAAATTACAAATTAATTGCCATGAATTATATAAGAATTTAATTCACAATAACCATGTAAATAAATATAGGCAAGTTACACAAATTTTATAACTCCAAAATAAATAAATTAAATTCAAAATTTAATTCATCCAATTAAATCACACACTATTCATGGAAATAAATATACAAGTTACAAACCTTAAAATTTATAATCTCAAATACTAACATTAAATTTATTGCCATGAGTTATATACTAATTATTAAATAATAAACATGGAAATATGTGTATAATTCTAGAAAACTAGAAGCAATTTCACATGCAAATTAGATAGTAAAGCTAGAAGCATGCAAAACCAAAATATACATATGCAACATTAGTGTACGAGCATGAAATAATTCTTCTCGTATGATCCTATTGATCAAGTTTGCGCTCCTCCAAACGTCGTCGCTTTACTTCCTGAAAACACAAACGTGAGCTAGCCGGCGGGTGTGTGCCGGAAACCCCTCCGATGCCTAAGTCAGCAACTAGACAATAGACAATAAGCTCTGTGTATTTGAGAATCAAAGTTGTGATACCTGTCAATAGGTTATGTTATGAGCTTTTATAGATTCCGTGTGGCATAATCCTAGTAGGACTCCTTATTTCTCAATGTAGAGTCCTTCTAGGAATCACATTTCTATGAGATAATGCTTATCCCTTAACACCATTCTCATTGCTTAAACCAAGTGGAATGGTTTTACCTCGGTAGTATGACCAAACAACCGAGCTAACACCGCCTTGCATACGCGACAGATTTAACCGTGCTTCATCTAGCTCGGTTCCTCCTAGCTTTACCTAGCTCGGTTCCACTAGCTCTTACAATTCAGCTCCCTCTACCTCGATCCAACATACTCCAACCAGGCTATCTCAGTCAGTTATGACCGAGCTAACTAGGCGCAATGGCAAAGCCCATTCCAGCTTGCCCATAGCTCGGCTCGCCCTTACCCGGTCCTAGCTCGGCCCAGATTTCGCTTTTTACCCTCTCAATTGCCCCTTAATGCCATCTGCAACGCATGATTGGGATTACTTTTCTTTGGCTGAGCTAAAAATATTCAAGCCAACCAAGCTCACCTTCCATCGTGTTACCAATGAGTTTGGTCCATAAACGTCTTTTCAACAGCTTTGTACGTCTGAACCGTTTTCTATTCTCTTGGACACGTGGCCAACTCCCATTGGTCAAGCACAGCTGTCGCAGCCGTCTTCGTACTTCGCGTATTTTGAACAGTCCCGCCCATTTTTATGTGCTTTATACAAAAGACCCCATATTTCGAACCAAAACACTACCAGTGTTCAACTTCTTTCCTTCGTCCTCTAAGAACTTGTGCATTCGAAGCTCTATACTCACTCCTTCATTTTCATTGGCTACTGTTTCTCCACGACTTCGCATTCGTAAGTTTACTAATACCTCTTTATGCTTGTTCTTTTTTAACTGTTTCTTCATTTTTGATATTCAAGCTTCACATATGTATCTATATATACTAGATATCCACCATAGTACTGAGCAAATGCAACAAACCCCAAACCTTAGGCTTGAGCTTAAGAGCACACCGTCTGGATTCAGAAAACATGAGGCTGAATCCAGAATCGTGCTATAACCGGGCTATATACCTGTTTGGGCGATTTCAGGCTTAAACCCAACCGAACTGAGAGCTTAGTAACCAAGACGTATACCCATTTTCAACCGGGCTAGGGACCTTAGACTGGTCCTTATTTATGACCGAACTGAGAAAGTGGACATAACCCTGCAAACCAACCTCTAACCGAGCTAGAGGCCTTGTGTTGACCCTTCTGCACTACCAAATTGAACACTGTCATTCAGACGAACCGAGCTAAGCTTTCACAATTTCTTCTATAAATTGACTTTTTACTTAGTCCGGTCCAGTTGTCTGGGCATAACACTTCTTATTTTCACTTTGCAGACTTGACTAGGTGTAGACACCCCATTTTTGACTGTCCTCAAGACTTGGACGTCACCGTTTGAACACTCGGTGATCATCCATGTTGGTGTTCGTCTTGAGTTCTCGGAGGTCTCGGCTACGCGCCTTGCCTCAAGACCTCTCGACTTGCCTGTTTTGTGTTTGGTTTTGCACCAAACACTTGTGTTTTGCTTCTGAGGGGCAGGGAATGGCTTGTTGGCCATCCCCACACCTCACTGGCCATGGCTTGAGGCCACCGGCCATTGTTTTGTTTCCATCGGCCAAATGTTTGGTCGGTCGGCACTCTTTTTGGTCGGCCGGCCATTGTTTTGGTCAATTTGTCATTTTTGGCTGGCCGACCACTGTTCATCTGCTTTTGGCAGATATTTTGTGCCAATTGTGCTAGCTGGCACCCACTTTGCACCCCCTCCATACACTATGGAGGGATTTCCCTCTTGCCTAGCTTGTTTTGTAAGCTTTGCAAGAGTGGGACTTCTATAAGAGGAGGGCTTCTCCTCCCTCCTCAAGGGTTCCAAGAAATTCCAGAGGGTCTGATTAGGGTTACAAAATAGTCCTATATCTATCTATCTCTATATCTCCCTCTCCTTTTGCCTTTGTGTGTGTGTAAGGGGTTTTTTGTTCTTAGTTTTGCACTAAGGCACCTAGCATTACACCATACCTTGGTTGCTGAGGCACTAGAGGGTTGTTTTTAAGGTTCTTGGGCTGGTTTTGACCTAAGGAAGCTGCTGGAGCTCACTTCTTGAAGAAGGTCTTCAAGGGTAAGAAACTTACCCCTTTATTTCCCATTTTTGCTTAGGCTTTTAGCCATCCTTGCATCTATTTTTAAGCTTTGTGTATAACTAATAAAAGTTCTAATTTGGAGTGCTTAAAATAGTTGTTTAAGGTCTCTTTGAGTTTTGGGGTTGTTTGACCCCTCTTAGGCCTTTTTTGGCCCCATTTTTGTGCTATTTTGGTGAGCTCCGGGACCACTTTGTCTTGGCCTTCCTACCACTGAAATCCAGAGAGATTTCAGTGGTTGGATTTTAGTGGTGGGGATGATGCTTTGAGGTCCTAAGAAGGAGAGGGCCATCCCCTCTCCTTGTTATCTTAAAAAATGGTCATTTTAGCCTCATGTGTGAGCACCTTTCTTAAGTTCATGTTGGCCATGTCTTAGGTGGTATTTGTGCTTATTTTGCCATGATATAGCACTGTTTTAAGTTGGTTTAGACACACCATGCATACTTAGCATACTTGTCTTGTAATTCCATGAAATTGCCTTAACATGCTTTGTGTCTTGTTTTTAGCATGATTTTGGCCTAGCTTTGTGAATCTTTTATGCATATTTTGATGTGCTTGAGGTCTGATTTTGGTCATTTGGGCCATCCATGACATGCTTTGTATAGCCACCTTGCATTTTGGCTTGTTAGCCTTGGGTTTGTGAGTGTTGAGCATGCATTACTTGGCTTGTTTCAGTGGTTTGGCACCACTTATAGCATCATTTCAGTCCTTGTGGTATGCTTGTATGCTTGCATTTGATGCTCCTTTAATGCTTTAAGAGGTTGGTGTCTTATGCTCCATGTTGGGACCATTGTGTATGCTTCTATATGTAGGCCATTTAGATGTCATCTAGGCGCGTCTTTGACCTTGTTATGATCTACCTTGGGACTGCTTTGAGTCCCTTTGGCCCTTTGAGGCTTGGTTGGCATGGTCATGGCTTGAGCCCCTTGGCTAGCCTTGAGCCTTGGACCTTGGTTGCATGCTTTGATTGCCTTGCTTAGTTGGTTTGGCACCTTTTCTAACATGATTTCAGAGCTTGCTATGAATGCCATTTGTCCATGTTTGTCCCCTTTTAAGTGTGCCTAAAAGTTCCCTCTTTATGCTTAAGTGTTGGACCATGTTTGCATGCATATTTGTATGTAAATTTGCCTTCATTTCCATAGCATTTTGGCTACTTATTTAGACATGGCTGAGGCTTGTCCATATTAGCCTAAGTCCATCTTTTGCATGTTGCTCAAATGTTGTTACATTGCTTCATTGCATCACATCTTGCATGCTTGTTAGCTTGCATACTTGTTACATGCTTGCATGTTTGCATGCTTGCCCTCATGCTCATATTGCATACTTAGCTTGCATGCCTAGGTTGCATTCGACATGCATGCCTTGCCTCTTGAATTAACCATGATAGAGGTTGGGCCCATTATGTGTTTGTGTGCATTACATTTGACATCAAAATGCACACTTGATTTCTTGGGCCATCATGCATCGAAATGTGTGATTGGTGGCCCGAGGGTCGAGGGCCATCCTCCTTTGAGTCATGAACATGATAAGGAGGGTGTTTGTGCAAACATTTTCTTTGAAATGCATTGCCATGTCTTGTCTGCCCTCTGCTGCTGTCAAAACAGGGTTCTGCAGGAAGATATGGTCGACCGACCATTCTCAGTGCCGGCCGACTAAATATCTTTGGCCGAGATCCATACTTTTGGTCGATGACTAGTTTCCCCTGGCCGGTGGTGTTTCCTTTTTGGTCGGTGATGACCAGGGAGTGATGTTGAAGCATCCTTGGGACTTGTGTAGTCTTCAGAGCTGCAGAGCAGTGTAAACAGAGACAACTTGTGCATGGTGGTGGATTTCCGAGCGGACCCGAGCACACATGCATTGGACCCTCTTCCCGAGGCTGTTTTACTGCTTTCTTAGCTTAGTTAATTTGCTTAACTAGTTAAGTGGTCTGTAATATTTAATTAGCTTGTTAGTTGATTAATTTGTATTATTTATTTAGTCTCTCCGAGAGAGAGCATAACTGTGTAATAAGTGTGGGTGCGTGTGTGCTTGTCTTCCAACCCCCACTTCTTTCTCCCTTTTACTTATCTGCTTTTGATGGTTAGTATTAGGACATGTTTTAATTAGCATACTTATGCTATGCATGTGTGCATCCATTCATTTGTATTGCATGCACCGGGCTCGGCGCATCATGCTAACCGCATAGTATTTCAATTCCAAACTTGAATACGTGCATCGAGTTATTGTATTTCACATGTCATCCTTAGATTAGCCGAGCCTATTCTAGTGACATTTCGTATGCGATGCATTAGCCATTTTAACATGAACTAGGATCATGCATGATTACTAACTAGTTTCTTGTTTTGGCTCGGAGTACACTGTAAGTGTTTTTATGCTTTAGCATCTCGCATGTATGTGAATGTTAACATGACAGCATGCTTGCCATGAGGCTAACTGCTTAGTTGATTTACTGCCTGAATGCCTGTGGGTGAAGGTTGGATTGCGTGAATTAGAATAATTCATTGAAATCCGTATTTTAGCCTACTTGCGAGTAGCAAAAATTAAATCATTTCCAAACAAACGGATATATAATGCTTTGTTCCAAATTAGGCGATCTAGTCTATACTTTTGTGTTGTGCTCATCACATAGTAAGATTAGCTAATTAATCGGAATAAGAATGCATAATGTTTTCAAAACTAGATATCATGGTTAGTAGAGGCCGATCTTCGGATCGAGCGAGCGGGGGTGCTCATAGCTGACCTTCCCCAATCGTACGCAAGTTCCCGAGCTGAGGCAACTTTGGTAATGACGGACATGTGGCCTTAGGCAAACGAGTCAGGGTTTCCTAAATTCCCCCATAAAAAATATTTAGGTGGCAACTCTGTATCTGGCAAAGCAGTCCATGTTTGGCACTTCTTTCTAAAAATCAGTTTTCCAAAACGATTTGCCGGATTTGGACTATTTGGTGATTTATCAATCTTGCATTGCACTTTGCAAGATCAGATTAAGAACCGTGACACAAATGAGTCCGAACTGTGGAAGAGCATGAGTGAGTCCGAGGGCGTATCCACACTAGGTTGGCCAGGCACACCTTTGCACACTCAACTGAGTTACTCAACGTCGTCTTGACACCGAGCTAGGCCATCGCGTTAATTTATAAACAATTTAAGTTAAATGGGTAAATACCAGTTCTTAGTAAACTCTCCTGGGGCTATTGCGGAATTCCGTAAAGACTACAACATTCCTGATGATGTCCACATTTCTTTAGCCAAGCTAGATACAACGCCCTGGGAAAAATCGGGCTTTGTCCCCTTCACCGTGATATCTATTGTTGAAGCTGGACTTCGATTTCCTGTTCAGCCACTCCTCTGTGAATTCCTTAGGCAGACAAGACTCTGCCTTACCCAGCTTTCCACAAATTCATATAGAATAATAAATGGCATCGCCGAGCTAAACCGTCGGCTTGGCCTCAGCCTCGGTCTAGCTGAGCTATTCCACCAATACTCGCTCGGCCAGAATGAGGACGGTTGGGTATATTATTTAAGAATAAGAAGACGCTGAGAGAAAATAATTAAAAACACACCAGACAAAGACGTGAATGGCGATGACTTTTTCTGGGTTTCTGGTAATTTTGAAGACCAGGAAGCCCAGATACCGGGCTACGGTATTAATTGGAATAAAGGAACAGCCGGTATGAATACCTCAGCTTAGTTTGTCTTTTTTTTGCTCTTACTGTTTATAAATTTTACACCGTGCTAACCGTTGGCCTTTCTCCTGATGCAGACTTGAACCAGCTAAAGTCACAATACCAATACCCCAACTTAGATGCACTCCGTGCCGTGCTTCGGTACCGCGATCGAGGTTGGGCCGAGCTACTCAATTTTGAACCAACATACAGATACAGTGGTAGGAAAAAGACCAGGGTAACTGACTTCCTCCTCAAACCATCTCTAGAGCTGGACCCAAACTTGCCACAAATCAACCTCATTCCTTTGATCGAAGAGCAAGAAATGGCCAAATGCCAAGCTGTACGAGCCCTGATCACCGAAACATCAACACCAGCCAGCGGAGTTCAAACTGAGATACCTCAAGCCGGTCAGACGCAAGAGGTTGTCGTCGCCCTCCCAACTGCCCGGGCCTCATCATCCCAGGCCAGTAAGCGCGCCCACACCACCTTGACCGAGCCATGTCTTGTTGATGAAGATGACACCGTGCTTCCACGGTCCACACCGCCGAGCCCAGAACCCGTGCGTTCTGACCAGGCTAGCCCTTCAGAGTGGGCACCAATAATGACTTATAAGAACCGAGCCATAACAAATACAGACTCAGTGGTTGCAGAAAAAGGCCACTTGCTTGCCTTCAACCTCGCCAAGAGCGTGTACTTGCCAGCCGATATGGAGCATCACGATCATTTGACTGAGCTGAAGGCCATCCGCTCGGCAACAAAGTCGATGGTTCTAGTAAGTTCTCCCTTTGCTTGTCTTTCCAGTTCACACATTCGTTTGCACGGTTTCAATCATAATTGCTATCTCCCATTTTGCAGGCCTTGTAGAATAATCACGTTGCTCACAAGCGCGTGTTGGAGCTGCGTAAGGCAACACGGCTGGTCGTGGCTGAAGCCAGCGCTAAGACGGCAGAACTAGAGTAAGCCAAACAAAAAATGATCGAGCTACAGACCAAAATTGCCCGACTTACCGGGCTGGTCAACTCGGTAGAAGCGGACAAGCAGAAGGCTTTGGCCGGGCTGAAAGATCGCTACTTGCGTGAGCTTGCCAAGCTTGAGAAGAAGAAAGATGTCGAGATTGCCGAGCTGAAAAAGAGCACGGATGACGCTAAGGACCGCGGTTACAAAGAAGGGGAAGCCACGTATGTCAAGTAGTGCGAAGTTGCAAAAGACATCTTTTTCAAATGCGGCTGGAAGACAGCTATTGCGCAGCTCAACCTGGGTCTAGAAACCGAGGTCTTTCAAAACCCTCCTCCTCACTTTTTCCCTAGTTATATGGCGGACTATGCTAACGCCATCCAACAAAATTTCTCCAAGAGGGGGAGGAGGAAGAAGGATCGCTTGAACCAGACAATGCCCTGACTATCAACGAAGATCACAGTCAAACCGGATAGACAACCGAGGTGGAGCCACTGGTACCAAGCATGGCTGACGAGGCGCCTCTGATAGACGTACCTGCTGAAGCCGGGCTACAGAGTGGCGAAGCTCGGGTTGTTCTGGATGCATATTTGGATGACCTCTTTGTTTGATCATTTTTTTCTTTTCTTTTACTTTTGCAAGAATTTGTAGCCGTGCTAAAGCCCTACATTTTGTAATGTAGTTCCAATCTAGAATGAAATCTTGCTATTTTTCCATTCTTTTTGCTCGGTTCATATCCTGCTTGTGTTTGTCTATCAATTTTAATTGGTATGCTTTGAACTTCTTGGCCGAGATAGCTATCTTGGTTTAGTAGCTTTTTTTTTATCTGTTTGTTCGTCATACCAGCTTTCTCCATTCTAGATCCTTATCTCGGCTGGAGAGACGTAAATGTTGGTTGTTTCTAGCAATCTTGTTAGCCCAGATCCTTATCTTGGCTAAAGAGAGATAAATGTTGGTTATTCCTGCCAACCTCTTCAGCCCATATCCTTATCTCAGCTGAAGAGAGATAAATGTCGGTTATTCCTGCCAACTTCTTCAGCCTAGATCCTGATCTTGGCTGAAGAGAGAAATGTTGGTTATTCCTGCCAACCTCTTCAGCATAGATCCTAATCTCGGCTGAAGAGAGATAAATGTTAGTTATTCATGCTAACCTCTTCATCCTAGATCCTTATCTCGACTGAAGAGAGAAATGTTGGTTATTCCTGCCAACTTCTTCAGCCTAGATCCTGATCTCGGCTGAAGAGAGATAAATGTTGGTTATTCCTGCCAACCTCTTCAGCCCAAATCCTTATCTCGGCTGAAGAGAGATAAATGTTAGTTATTCTTGCCAACCTCTTCAGCCTAGATCCTAATCTTGGCTGAAGAGAGAAATGTTGGTTATTCCTGCCAAACTTTCTGATTGCCCCTTGCTGGTAGTGACTGAGAACAACTTTTACAATAGAAAAGCAAACTACTTGTTTTATTTGAAAAATGGGAAAAAATTACAAATATTCTAAGAGAAAGCTAAAAATAAAATAACTTGAGATTGGCCGTGTTCCAAGGCCTGGGAATAGTCTTGCTGTCTCCATCCTCCAAGTGATATGCCCATTTTCCTGCTAAACCAACCACTTTGTATGGTCCTTCCCAGTTAGGTCCTAGCTTGCCATCTCCGGGTACCAAATTGTTGCCCATTACTTTGCACGATACCCAATCCTCAATCTTGAATTGCCTCGGATGCACTGTTTTGTTATACTTTCTAGATAACTCTTGCTGGTATGAGGCAATGTGAACTAGAGCTCTTTCTCTTCTTTCTTCTGCAAGGTCGAGTTCCAAGGCTATGGCTTCTTTGTTCAAGTCTGGGTCAAAATTTTCACTTCTGATAGTGGGGAGGCCTACTTCCAGTGGGATTACAGCCTCCATGCCATAGGCCAAGGAAAAAAGGTGTTTCTCCAGTTGACCGCCAAGGTGTGGTACGGTAAGCCCATAAAACATGAGGAAGCTCCTTAGCCCATTTCCCTTTGCTTTTTCCAACCTTTTCTTCAAACCATCTAAGACAACTTTGTTTGATGCTTCCGCTTGGCCATTTGCTTGAGGGTATGCTGGTGTGGAGTTGTAGAATTCTATCTTGTATTCTTCGTAAAAGCCCTTGAGGATTTTGCCGTCGAACTGAGTACCATTGTTAGATATTATGGCTTTGGGTATGCCAAATCAAGTAATGATATTTTGCCAGATGAATTTCTTAACATCTTTCTCCTTTATTGATGCGAGTGCTTCGGCCTCCACCCACTTTGTGAAGTAGTCTGTTGCTGCGAGGAAGAACTTTCTGTTGCCGGGAGCTGTTGGAAGTGGTCCCCCTATGTCCAGGCACCACATTGCGAAGGGCCATGGGCTAATTAATGGTAGAAGCTCTCTGGCTGGTTGGTGTATCTGGTGCGCGAACTTCTGACATTTCTCGCACCTCTTGACATACTTCTCAGAATCTGCTTGCATGTATGGCCACCAATATCCTTGTGAGATTGCTCTGTAAGCCAATGATCTTCCTCCTTGGTGGCTTCCGCAAACGCCTTCATATATCTTGAACAAGAACGCCTCGACCTTGCTAGGATGGACACATTTCAAGTAAGGTCCTGTGAAGGATTTTTTGTATAACGCCAATGATGAAGAGAGCTAGAATCGTTGTGACTTTGCTCTTATTTTGTTGGCTTCTTTCTTCTTTTTGGGTAAGATGCCATCTTTTAAGAATGCGATGATAGGATCCATCCATGAAGGGCCTGGTTCGGCATAACATACCTCAGTTATTTCGGGTTCTTCAATACTTGGTCTGGGAAAGAAGTCGATCAGTAATGGATGTGGGATATATGTGTCTGTCATTGAGGCAAAACCTGCCAGTTCATCTGCTCTACTGTTTTCTTCTCGGCCGATTTGCTCTATCCGCACTACTTCAAACTTCATGATCTCCTTTCTGACTAGCTCTTGGTACTTAGCCATCCTCTCATCTTTCGCCTCGTAGTCGCCTGAAATCTGGTTTACTACCAACTGGGAGTCACTGTATACCATTAGCTTGGTGGCCTTCATGAAGAGTTTTGACTTAAGGCCTGCTAAGAGTGCTTCATACTCCGCCTCATTGTTTGATGCTGGGAAGCCAAGGTTGACTGCCTGTTCCACTACTAGGCCATCTGGTGAGATGAGGACTATACCAAGTCCTGCTCCGTGCCTATTGGATGCTCCATCCACGAAGAGCTTCCACATCTCTCCGATGAATAGTTTCCAGCAAGTAGAGGGGTCAGATGATGTCTTGGGGTCATGTGTGTTGCTGATGGTTTCTTCCAAGTCTATGTCTGCTGTTGGGGTTTGCTCTTCACTATCTGACTGGCCCAAGTTTTTACTTGTTGATGAGTCATCGCTGGGAATAGCATGGTTTGCCCCTTCCTTCCTGTCTTCAATCCTGTATGGCTTGGAATGTAGCTGGGCACCTTGTTTTGGGGGCTGCGTAGTTCCTGTAGCACTTTCCATCCCTCTTTCGGTTGTTTCGGTCAAGTCAACTGGGCATAAGTGATGACTTCCTGGTGTGAACTCAGCCACAAAGTCTGCTAAAGCCTGGGCTTTTATTGTTGTTCTGGGTTGAAACTTGATGTCGAACTGTCTCAGCTTTACTGCCCATTTCAAGATTTGTCCAGAAAAGTCCGCCCTCTCAAACAAGGCCTTTAATGGGAAAGCTGTTAGGACGATTATGGTGTGGGCATGGAAATAATGTGCCAATTTCCTTGAGGCCATCATCAAAGCTAAGGCCAACTTTTCCAATGATAGGTACCTTGTTTCAGCGTCCAGCAAGGTTTTGCTAACATAGAAGATAGGCAAGTGTTAGATTCCTTCCGCTCTGACCAACACTGCGCTTATTGCATGTTGTGAAACTGCCAAGTACGAGAAGAGCTCTTCTCTTGGTACTGGGGTTACTAATAATGGGGGAGAGGTCATGTACTCCTTCAGGCTCTCTAGAGCACGATCGCATTCTTCATCCCACTCAAATTTGGTTTTCAAAGCTTGGAAGAATGGTCGACATCTGTCTGACGATCGACTTATGAATCGGTTGAGTGCGGCTGTTAGGCCAGTGAGATGTTGTACCTCTTTGACTGTGTTAGGCCTCTCAAGTTCCTGGATTGCTTTGATCTGAGAAAGGTCAGCTTCTATACCTCAGTTGGTTACCAGGAAGCCTAGAAAATTGCCTGATCCAACACCGAATGCACACTTGGATGCGTTCAGGCGTAACTTGTTCTTCTTAAGGATTTAGAGCATTTCATCTAGGTCCCTGATGTGGTCCTTCTTATCCTTGCTTTTGACCACCATGTCATCTATGTAAGCTTCCATCGTTCTGCCCAACAATGGTTTAAACATTTTGGTGATCATTCGTTGAAAAGTTACCCCTGTGTTCTTTAGGCCAAAGGGCATGACCTTGTAATAGTATAGTCCTCTAGGCGTCATAAAAGATGTGACCTCCTGGTCTAGCTCAAACATAGTGATCTGATGGTAACCTCTATACGCATCAAGAAAGCTAAGTCGGCTATGTCCTGCTGTTAAGTCCACCAGTTGGTCTATCCGTGGTAAGGGAAAACTGTCTTTTGGGCATGCCTTGTTGACTGTTTTGTAATCCACGCAGACATGCCATTTTCCATTCTTCTTTGGCACTACTACAGTATTGGAGATCCACCTGGGATAGTGCACTTTTCTGATGGCTCCTGCCTCCAGCAAGTTACCCACTTCCTCAGCCACTATTTCCGCGTGGTGGAGTGCCGATCTGCGAGTGCGTTGTATGATTGGTTTGGCATTTGGGTGGACATTAAGTTGGTGGCAGATGAACTTAGGGTCTATGCCAGGCATGTCATATGGTGTCCACGCGAACACTTCGATGTTTGAGATTAAGAATTCCATTATCTCAGTTCTCTCAGTGCTGGACAAAGATGAGCCTAGCAAAAAGAACTTTTTTGGGTCCTTTTCATCTATCCTTACCTCAACCAAGTCCTCCACTGCTTTCTGCACTGCTGCTTTGCCGACATCTGTGAACAGTTCGTTGCTTTCTGGCTCTTCCACCATCTGGACATACCCTTTTGCAGCCTGGCTGCCATTTACTGTGACGAAGCATTGTTTTGACATAATTTGGTCTCCCAAGACCTCTTTGATCACCCCGGCTTCATTGGGGAACCGTAACGCCTGATGGTAGGTAGACGCTCGCATGGCAT
Source organism: Camellia granthamiana (assembly GCA_036172215.1). NCBI lineage: Eukaryota > Viridiplantae > Streptophyta > Magnoliopsida > Ericales > Theaceae > Camellia > Camellia granthamiana. The sequence continues at coordinate 41,132,917 of CM069910.1, forward strand.
GCAGCCATGTCCTTCCCAAGATGATGTTATAGGTGGAAGGGACTTTCAATACCCAGAATTCCACCTGTTTCGTTATAGTTCGTGCTTTGACTGGTAGGATGATCTTACCGACTGGCCATTCTGGCATTGAGTTGAAACCGACGAGGGGAGATGTTGCAGGTGCCAAGTCTTTGTCCTCCAATTTCAGTTGTTTGAAGGTTTCATAGTACATTATCTCGCATGAGCTTCCTTGGTAAATCAAGATCCGTCTGATATCAAAATTCTTGACGCGCAAAGTCACCACCAGTGCATCATTGTGGGGGCAATGTAGTCTTGCTAGGTCTTTGTCTGAGAAGGATATGATGTTCGTAGTCTCTGTTCTGCCCTTTTTGATGGTAGGTTGTGCACTTAATACCTCTCTCAAGTGCTCAGCCTTTTTGATCAGCCCCTTGAGTTCATATACTCGCTCAGGTTCGATGATCCCATATATCATGTTGATTACGCCTTGAGGTGGACTGTCGACCGGTATCCCGTTTGGTTTGTTAGGGTCCTGTGGGGCTAGTTGCGTCCCCCCTTCTATATACTGGTCCAAGTGTCCAACAGCCACTAACTCTTCCAGATGTTGCCTCAGGGGTGTGCAATTCTCAGTTCGGTGCCCCTTTTCATCATAGAAGGTGCAACGGGACCTCTCGTCATAGCCCTTTTGTGCTTCTCCCAGCTTGGCTGGCCACCGAACGAAGGGTTCATTACGTATCTTGTTGAGAATCCGGTAGATAGGTTTATTGAACACGGTAGTGATGGCAGTGCAGACTCTTAACTTCCTTTTTTTTCTGGGTCCTCTTTGTTGGCTCGCCTGCCTCGCCCATTTCTACTAGGTTGTTCTACCATGTTAACTTTTGCTGCAGTCTTTTTATCTGGCAATGCAGTTGTGCCAGATTTTGTTTTAGCACGAGCACTATTTTCCTCTACTCAGATATGTTGATGCACCCTCTCCATTAGGGCCTCCATCGTGAGGGATGACATCATTGTTATTGAGTCCTTCAGTTTGTTGCCGATTGGTAAACCCCATTTGTATTGCGCAATGGCTAGGTTTGTAAGGCAATCCCCGATCTGGTTGAAGGTCTCCCAATAGCAACTGTTGTAAGACCTCAATATCTTCTTTTCGCCCATGTCAATGGAGAGTAGCTGATCAATCTCCACTGGTGTTTTGGTATTCGTCCTAAATCTGGTCACAAACGCTTCTGCCAATTGTGCCCATGAGGCGATGCTGCCTTCGGGCAGCTTTTCAAACCAGGTTAGACCTAGGTCGCCAAGGCTGGATGGGAACAACATGCACATTAGAGCCTTGTTCCGCCGGTATACTGCCATAACCTGGCGAAAGTGGCTTAAGTGCATGTAGGGGTCTGACTTCCCTTCATAAACAGTGAATTTGGGCTGATGGATACCCGAAGGTAGTGGTGCGTTCTCTATTGCCGGAATGAACGGTGAGCTCTGTAACCTTGCTAATACTTTATCTGCTGGTTTGTAAGCAAGGCGCGGCATTGGCATCCTTAACTCGACACTTCCATGTGTCCTGGAGGCCAATCGCTGCAGGGCTAAAACTCTGTGTGAGTCACGGGCCCTGGTGTCCTCCCTCCGTCGGGCTTTTTGTCCAGCACCGTCCGCAAGTCCGCCAACCTAGGCAACTCTATGTGCCTGGAAGTCGTCTGGTGCGTGTGTGAGGGGCGATAGGTGCTTCTCTCCGTATATGACCTTTCAGTCCTCGTTCTCTCAAACCTGGAGCGACGAGTCCTGGAGGTCCTTGATTCAGTGTCGCCTGTTCTAAGGCTCCTACTTTCTGCTTGGATTGTGTGGTATGTCTGCTACGATCTTCTGAGTGGCGAGGGGGCGTGTTGCCTTTACGACCCTCTCCTATTGCCACCTCTTTCCCTTTTATCTGGCGTTTCATTGTCTCCATGTCCACCGCCATCCTCCTTATTAACTCATCCTGCTCCCTTACGCGATCCTCCAGGACTTGAGGATCCAACCGCTTTCTCTGTCTTTCAGGACTTTGAGAGCGATGGGGACTTGTGCCCCGTCTCTCCCTAGTGTCCCCCTGGGATTTCCGTCGCTGGGGTTCTAAGTCCGCCATGGGTGGGATACAAGGTAAACCTTCACGCCACTCACCCCCCTCCGGGGTTTGCCCATCAATAGCAGATTGCGGCAAGTCCTCATTGTGCGCCATTGCTTTCAACTAGAGAGGAAAACATAATCAAGAGATTTTGTTCTCTGTGTTTTTCCCACAGACGGCGCCAATTGTACGAGCACGAAATAATTCTTCTCGTATGATCCTGTTGATCAAGTTTGCGCTTCTCCAAACGTCGTCGTTTTACTTTCTGAAAACACAAACGTGAGCTAGCCGACGGGTGTGTGCCGGAAACCCCTCCGATGCCTAAGTCAGCAAGTAGACAATAGACAATAAGCTCTGTATATTTGAGAATCAAAATTGTGATACCTGTCCATAGGTTATGTTATGAGCTTTTATAGATTCCGTGTGGCATAATCCTAGTAGGACTCCTTATTTCTCAATGTAGAGTCCTTCTAGGAATCACATTTCTATGAGATAATGCTTATCCTTTAACACCGTTCTCACTGCTTAAACCAAGTGGAATGGTTTTACCTCGGTAGTATGACCAAATAACCGAGCTAACACCGCCTTGCATACGCGACAGATTTAACCGCGCTTCATCTAGCTCGATTCCTCCTGGCTTTAGCTAGCTTGGTTCCATTAGCTCCTACAATTCAGCTCCATGTACCTCGGTCCAACATACTCCAACTGGGCTATCTTAGTCAGTTATGACCGAGCTAACTAGGCCCAATGGCAAAGCCCATTCCAGCTTGCCCATAGCTCGGCTCGCCCTTACCCGGTCCTAGCTCGGTCCATATTTCGCTTTTTACCCTCTCAATTAGTCAATTAGGATGAAACCAGCAGCATTCATCCTATTCCTATATGAAATTCATAGTCCAATTATGACAATCATATATGAAATTATAAATAATGAACTTATTATTATACAAAAGTATATACTAATTTACATGGGAAAAGAAAAACCAGTGAACTATTACAAATATTAAATAGACTATAGACAGACACAATAGCATCAAATCTTGTTGGTATTACACAAAAAAAACCTCACACCTTGTTTTATAGAACCACATAGAAACGAAAATAAACAATTCTAAGCAACAAGTTTTTATGATCAGTATGCAATAGTCACACACGTAACAATATGATGCAACAGTGGACTAACAGATATAAATTACATATGAATCTATTAATTTTTTTCCATGAGAAATACATAATCTGTTTTAAAGATTGTTGTTTAAATTGGGTAATTGAAACAAAATAAATAAATAAATTCATGCTTTATTAAATTAACTAAAAGAACATCAAATAAAACCATACTTGAGAAATTACATCATAGAGCATAAACATGGAACAAAACTAATATAAGAACATATTTAATCTGAATATGAAAACAAGAAATCAAACCAAAATCTGTGTGATACCACAGTGTTCTTAAAATAGATTAGCCACCTCACTGTAGGTGCTTGAGGAACATCGACTTTTGTCTCCCAGGATAAGATGGTTTAAACCGGCTAACTTAGAAGTACCTTCTGTTAACTTTGGCGAACCGACAATGGCAGCACTCTCTCACAGTAAGAAATTTCTAGCAAACTGACTAAAGAATGGAAGAAACAATTTCTGTGTTTAAGACTTGACAGGAGGGTCACAATTTATACATGTATATGGGAGAGAGGAGAAGCCTCCAGCCTTTATGGCTGGTCACTAATGCACCACTAACCTCTGTAATAAAGGCAGGAGTTACAAACTGTCACGACCCAAACCCGCCCCTATAGGTTTAGTGTCGTAACCGGCCAGTAACCCTCGGATTACCAAAGGCCTCATGGCATAATAGCATGTAACAAGGGGCTGCGGAAGCATCATACAAAATATGAATAGTCCATTGAGCTGTACTGACATACATGGAACAGATAACTTAAAACTTTTTTATAACAAGATACAATATTTACGCACATACCAAGTACATGCCAATGAACATTTTGACCAAACACAACATAGTATAAACATAGTCTAATGTGTTTACAAAAACAACCATGAAACTTGACTTCAATCGGAACCTCCTCGGGAGGCACAAGGGTTGGCTGACAAAACTGAAGTGTAGGCCATCAACTCTGGGCCTGGTCATGTGCTTGCTCACCTACATACATAATACAAATAGTGAGCTAAAGCCCAGTGAATAATAACAGAGTAAAGATTTTACTGAATGATGTTCGTACAGAAATAAAGCCTTGTACATAATCGGTTATCATAACAGAGAAGATTCATAGGCATAGTTACGTTCGTATTCAAAGCTTGTACATGCATCATTATAGCACGTGACACATCCATTAGCATTGCAAATCTGATGACCCACAAGGGGCTGCCATGAAGGCTTTCTGATGACTCATGTGCACAGAGATGTTTCTGATGACCCATAAAGGGACCTAATGACCCATGAAGGGACTTGATGACCCATAAAGGGACGCATATCATATGATGCTAAGGATGCCACGAATAACTTTCAGAATTTTGGACAATCATTCATTCGTTTCAAACATAGCATAGCATTTCAGAAAACTAATTACTTCATATCATAATATTCAGAAAATACTTAACATTGGACATAACTTTACAAAGTTATTACTCACAAATAATTGGTCGCCCCAACTAGATGGCAAAATGGCACTTCATTTATCTTGAGGCGCGTGACCTACACGAACACACATACAAATACACACTTGAAACACATGCTCGCATTATACATAACTTACTTCGTTTGTTCTAGTGTGTTTTTTAGCCATTAACCTCACTATGGAGTCTTAATCATGGCCTAGGAATGCCTAGGATGAAATGAGGATGCAAAAATGTACTTGAAACACTTAGCCAAAATTTTGCTGAAACAGGGGTCTCGCTCAAGCGTGGCTTTCATCACTCGAGTGGACATGTCAAATGTGAGTGGTCGCTCGATCGTAGACTCCTTCGCTCGAGCGATTTGCAAAAATGTGAAAAGTACTGGTTACTGAAAATCTCCGCTCGATGCTCGCTCGAGCGTGGGACACAGGCCCTCGCTCGAGCATAAGTCTTGTCCCTCGAGCGTCCTTCTACACATACAAAATCCTGAGAGCTTGCAATTTCCGCTCGAGCCAGCCTCTTGTCGCTCGAGCGGAAGAATGAAAACAAACATGGTCACTCGAGTGTAGGATTTCTCGCTCGAGCGTGGAAGCAAAATTCTGGGTTTTCCAGATTTGCTCCAAAGCTTCAAAACATGATTCAAACTCTTCAAAACACACCTCTTGGGCCCTGAAACTTGAGACAACAAAGCAAACTTGTAAAACATGAAGAATTGAGGATCATTTCACAAAATTATGGCCCAAGAGTGTGCCAATCGTACAAAATTCAACTTAAACTTTGTAAATGTTTGAAGAACACAACATGCATGAATTTTTCTTGAATCCAACCTTTTCAAAACATGATCAAACTTGGCAATTTAATGGAAAGCATGATGAATTCCCAAAATGTAAGTGTGATGAACACATGCATGAAAGAAATCTTTGAACTCATGCTCAATTTGTGAGAAAATGTACATGCATGCATGGTATGGCCCAATTCTCTCCAATTCTAGTGCAATTCCTATATGAATTCACTTAATTCACTAATGATCTTGTAGAATCTAATTCAATTTCTCAATTAAGAGTTTAGTCTCTTACCTAGAGGATTTAATCTACAAAAATTGATGTTGAGGCTCTACAAATCTTCTTCAATTAACAACATTTCCTATCTCCTCCCTTAGTTTGAGCTCAATTCCTCAAGTCTTGAACCAATTCTCCCTTCTCTCATTCTCTCGCATGTTTGGTGTTGAAGATGGAAGATGATAGAGTCAAAACATGTATAAGGTGTGAAACAATCTTGTAAAAGCCCACTCAATGGCACCATTGTAAATAATTTAAGCTAAACTAATTAACATTAGTTATTATAATTTAATCGTTTCAAATCAACGTTTAATTAAAATTACCATAAAATCTCATAAATCCTACTTAACACATAGATCAAGTCAATTTCTGAATCGGATGCCAATAAGGACTTTAATTCGTAAACCGAAAGAAAAATATAAATAGATTTTCCTACGTTGAACAGATACAGACATAATTCATGCAACACACACATGCAATTTGATCTAGAATTTCACCCTATTTACCAATTAAGCATAATTAACCACAGATTAACGTTAATTAGGGATCGGGGTTGTTACACAAACCCTATTAATGCACTATTAAACTCTGCAATAAAGGCAGAAGTTACAAACCCCATTAACTCTTGCATGAAGCTAACTTCATGGGGCAATTTCTCATTTAATTCTCAATGGTTTTTGGCCATTCTATTTGTGGTGTAAAGATTTCATTGCAAAGTATCTAGACCCACTTGGACCCAACACAATAGATGATTGGGACCCACTTTAATATTTAATTAAAGTCACCAAAAAACCATTTTTTCTAGCAATCCCCCACATGAATAAAAATTGACCGAATGACTTAACAAATAGACATCGTTCAACAAAGACTCGGAGAGAGAGCACACAGACTAACCCTGCATCAAAAAAGGTAGCTGTTGGCCTTGAACCTTTCGTAGTGACAACCTATCGGATTTACTGGCTGACCAGTGAACGTGATGTCTTGAACTGTTCTGCCGTTTGTGCAAATCGAGACAATAGACCTCACACAAGAGTTAGTCCAACCATTGTTCTTGTTCTCACTTGTGTGTCCGGTATGGCCCTGGAATACTAGCCTGGTTCAGTGAGTGGTTTTAAAGAATTCAGCCTTACCAATTCTTAAAGAAGCGGCCCCACTTCGCACTCACATAGGTGACCTATATAAGGTATCTCATTATACCCCGGTTGACTATCATATGACTTAGGTCATTAAAAGTATTAGCTTAACCTTCTACCCCCATCGAGTATCACTGTACAAAGGAATGAGCAAGAGGATTTACCTCTTCAATGACTCATCCATTACACGAAATTAGGTTGTCCCTTTGAAACTAGATCTTGGGATCTCCAGTCAACTAGGTTGGATTTTCCGTTCCGGTAACATTACTAAAGGCCTTAACCCCATTCCTCTTGACAACGTTTCTACTAACTCTCAAGTTAACCCTTTGGTTAGCGGATTCGCAATGTTGTCCTTAGACTTTACATAGTCTAGAGAGACAATTCCATTAGAGAGTAGTTGTTGTATGGAATTATGTCTACGACGGATATGTCTAGACTTTCCATTATACATATGACTCTATGCCCGTCCAATTGCCGATTGGCTATCACAATGAATACAGATAGCAAGCACAGGTTTCGGCCAATGAGGAATATTCTCAATGAACTGGCAAAGCCATTCAGTCTCTTCAGTTGCTTTATCCAACGCAATAAACTCTGATTCCATCGTTGATTTTGATATACACGTTTGCTTGGAAGATTTCCAAGACACGGCTGCCCCTCTGAGAGTAAACACATAACCACTAGTGGATTTGGAGTCTTTTATATAAGATATCCAGTTAGCGCCACTATACCCTTCTAGTACCGCTGGGTATCTGGTATAATGCAGCCCATAATCCCGGGTGTAGCGTAGATAACCTAACACCCGCACAATGCCTCTCCAATGAGTGGCATTACGATTACTCGTGTATCTACTAAGCCTGCTAACAGAGTAGGCTATATCCGGCCTTGTACAACTCATCAGATACATCAAACTTCCAATGACCCGAGAATATTCTAGCTTAGAGACACTCTCAGCATTATTCTTGGTCAAATGTAGACTCACGTCTACAGGTGTCCTAGATACACTTGTATCTGATTTACTAAATTTCTCAAGTATCTTCTCAACATAGTAAGACTGAGAAAGTACAATACCACTAGATGTTCTGGTAATCTTAATACCTAGAATGACATCTGCAAGGCCCATATCTTTCATGTCAAACTTTGAGTTTAACAATCTCTTGGTAGTTTGAACCATTTTATCATTACTACCAACAATGAGTAAGTTGTCTACGTATAGACACAAAATGACATAACCTCTATCAGTGTCTTTAACATATATGCACTTGTCACACTCATTGATTCTAAACCTGTTTGACAACATATTGTTGTCAAACTTCTCATGCCATTGCTTAGGCGCTTGTTTCAAACCATATAATGATTTGACAAGCTTACAGACTTTCTTATTTTTCCTTGGAGCTGAAAACCCCTCGGGTTGTTCTATGTAGATTTCTTCATCTAAATCTCCATTTAAGAAAGCTGTCTTTACATCCATCTTATGTATCTCTAGACCACGTAAAGCGGCTATCACAATCACCAAGCGAATAGATGTAATTCCTTTCACAGGTGAATATGTATTAAAGTAATCCAAGCCTTCTTGCTGCCTATATCCTTTGATAACTAGTCTAGCTTTATATTTATCAATTGACCTATCAGCCTTCATTTTTCTTCTAAAGATCCACTTACTCCGCAAGGCCTTACTGCCTGGGGGTAGATCAACCAACTCCCAAGTATGGTTCTGTAAGATGGAGTCAATTTCACTTTTAATAGCTTTTTTCCATAAGGGACTTTCTGGTGAAGTCACCGCTTCATGGAAAGTTCGAGGTTCTCCCTCTAACATATAAGTCAAGAAGTCCGGGCCAAAGGACTTGGTAGTCCTAGCCCACTTTCTCCTTTTCGACTCATCTACTTTCTCATCTTGATCATCATCTTGACCATTATCTTCAAGTTCCTTCTCAGAACTTTGATCCTTTTCTTGGGTTCGGCAAGGAAATGTGTTTTCAAAGAAAGAGGCATTCCTTAACTCCATTATGGTATTCTTGTTGATATCTGAAATATCAAACTTGTGCACAAGAAACCTATATGCACTACTATTTTGCATAACCAATGAATATACAATCCACGGTTTTTGAACCTATCCTAACTCGCTTGGGTGTAGATACCGCCACTTTTGCGAGACACCCCCACATTTGTAGGAAATTATAAGAAGGCTTCTGGCCTTTCCAAAATTCATATGGAGTCTTGTCTACTTTCTTCCGAGGGATTCTATTTAGAATGTAATTCGTGGAGAGAATTGCTTCCCCCCACAAGTTCTGTGGCAATCCAGAACTTAGCAACATTGCATTCATCATCTCCTTTAGCGTCCTATTCTTTCGTTCAGCAAGCCCATTTGACTGAGGAGAATAAGGCGTTGTGGTTTGGTAGATAATCCCAGATTGAGTACAAATCTCAATAAACGGTGATTCAAACTCACCACCACGATCACTTCTTAAAGCCTTAATCTTGCGGCCTAATTGATTCTCAACTTCATTCTTATAAAGAACAAATTTGTCAATAGCCTCATCTTTACTTTTGAGCAAATAGACATAACAATACTTAATACAATCATCAAGAAAAATGATGAAGTATTTATTGCCACCACATGATTGTATAAATTTTAAGTCACACACATCACTATGCACTAAGTCCAACGGCTTTGAACTTCTTTCAATAGAATGAAACGAAGATCTTGTCAACTTCGTTTCAACACAAGTCTCACACTTGTGTTTTGGATTAATCTTAAAAGATGGTATGTGATCTAACTTGATTAATCTACCTAAAGATTCAAAGTTCACATGTCCTAGTCTACCATGCCACAAATTGGAAGATTCAAGCATGTAAGTAAAAGAAGATGCATCTTTATTCATTTTGGGATAACAGTCATTACATTGAGTTTAAACATACCCCCAACATATAATCCTTACCCACATACACTCTGCTCTTGGTCAAAATGACCTCGTCGGACTCAAAAACCATGTGAAAACCATGTTTGTTGAGAAGAGACCTTGAGAAAAGATTGTTACAAATGTATGGAACATACAGGACTTCGTTCAAGGTTAACTCCTTTTCTGAAGTCAACTTCAGGACTACCTTTCCTTTCCCCTCAACAATCGAGGTAACAGAGTTTCCCATAAACAACTTCTCATCGTTTATAACCGGCTCGAAAGTTGTAAACAATTTCTTCTCGGAGTAGATGTGGCGTGTAGCCACAGTAGCAATTCACCATTCTCTTGGGTTTGAACCCACCAGATTCACCTTAGAGACAATGGCAGACAAGTGCATATCATCCTCCTCATGGGAGTGCTCTTGTATATCTACCATATGAGCACGACGTTTGGTCTTGTACGGCTTCTTCTGCTTACGGCAGTCACTAGCCCGATGCCCCTCGCTATCATAGTTGTAGCACTTCCCTAAGAACTGATAACCAGGTTCTTGCGGCTTGTGTGCCGGCTTCTTTGCAACACCACCCCTTTGCCCCAACTTTGAGCCCTTGTTCACAGGAGGCTTCTTCCTCACTGTAGAAGATTTTCCATGCTCGATGATATTGGCCTTCACAGAGGAGGTACTCCCTCTTTTCTTTCTATTATCCTCCTTAATTCAGAGTCGGACAATTAGTTCTTCAACAGACATTTCCTTGCGCTTATGCTTCAAGTAGTTCTTGAAGTCCTTCCAACCATTGGGAAGTTTCTCAATGATCACAGCAACTTGGAATGACTCGTTTAACGGCATCCCCTCAGCATGAATCTCATGCAAGATCACTTGGAACTCTTGGACTTGGCTTATCACAGTTTTTGAATCGATCATTTTAAAGTCCAGGAACCGGCCAACTACGAATTTCTTTACCCCGGCATCCTCAGTCCTGTATTTCTTGTCCAGAGATTCCCATAACTCCTTTGCTAAGCTCTTGGCACAAAACACACTGTATAGTGAGTGTGCCAAGTTGTTGAACACATAGTTCCGGCAGAGATAGTCTGTCTGCTTCCATGTGTCAAGCGCCATGACTTTCTGCCTGTTTGGCTCATTCTCTGCCACGGCTGGAGGATCCTCGCTCAAAACCTTTGCAAGGTTCAACATGGTCAAGTAGAACAATATCTTTTGTTGCCATCTCTTGAAGTTCACCATAGCAAATTTCTCTGGGCTCTCATGAGGACTAAGCGGTCCTCCCGGAATAGCCGAAGTAACACCAGGGTTGACCACAGAGGTCACAGTAGTAGGGGTTGGCAACCCAGTTGCCCCGGGGTTCAGATCCCCACCAACATTAGCAGTAGCAGCATCAGTGATAGTGGCCATTTCTGAAAATTACACCATAATATCAGGTTCTGTGTTTTTCAAAATTGAAACTTAACACTAGAAAATCCCATAGTTGAAAAGTTAATTCAAAATTAGTCTCACCACTAAACCTAGAATCAAACATGGTCAAGAATGTTCCCAGGAAGACTGGAGGGGTCACAACGGTCCCACTTAAAACTCTGTTAATCTTTTGACAAAACTTTCAAGAGCATGTTGACTCCTAGTCCGTGAGAAACAATTTTTAAAATTAAATTTCCAAGGGATGAACTAGGTTAAAACAAACCAAGGTCCAAAACTTTTACAAGCAATGTAAAACAATTGCTACAACAATATAAGCAAATAAAACTTACTTTTACAAACTTGGTAAACAAACCAAATAAATCTCAAGCAAAAAATTGCTTCAAATATAAAGGGAAAATAAACCAATCCAATTGAGGATTATAAGTAGTCCATAAAATTCCTTTCCACGCTTAGGTATGCCTATAAAGAAAGTTAGTAGCAAATGACAACATAATACGAAGCAATTAATCTAAAGAAATTGTACATACAATCAAGTATTATTTAACCTTCTAGCAAATCATAGAATAGCAAAATAAATAATGAATTAAGATATTATACAAGTTACAAAGCCTTATAACTCCTAAATAACTTACAAACTTAACTCTAACTATGAAATTACAAATTAATTGCCATGAATTATATAAGAATTTAATTCACAATAACCATGTAAATAAATACAGGCAAGTTACACAAATTTTATAACTCCAAAATAAATAAATTAAATTCAAAATTTAATTCATCCAATTAAATCACACACTATTCATGGAAATAAATACACAAGTTTCAAACCTTAAAATATATAATCTCAAAATACTAAAATTAAATTTATTGCCATGAGTTATATACCAATTATTAAATAATAAACATGGAAATAACTTATGTGTATAATTCTAGAAAACTAGAAGCAATTTCACATGCAAATTAGATAGTAAAGCTAGAAGCATGCAAAACCAAAATATACATATGCAACATTAGTCAATTAAGATGAAACCAGTAGCATTCATCCTATTCCTCTATGAAATTCATAGTCCAATTATGACAATCATATATGAAATTATAAATAATGAACTTATTATTATACAAAAGTATATACTAATTTACATGGGAAAAGAAAAACCAGTGAACTATTACAAATATTAAATAGACTATAGACAGACACAATAGCATCAAATCTTGTTGGTATTACCCAAAAAAAACCTCACACCTTGTTTTATAGAACCACATAGAAACGAAAATAAACAATTTTGAGCAACACGTTTTTATGATCAGTATGCAATAGTCACACACGTAACAATATGACGCAACAGTGGACTAACATATATAAATTACATATGAATCTATTAATTTTTTTCCGTCAGAAATACATAATCTGTTTTAAAGATTGTTGTTTAAATTGGGTAATTGAAACAAAATAAATAAATTCATGCTTTATTAAATTAACTAAAATAACATCAAATAAAACCATAATTGAGAAATTACATCATAGAGTATAAACATGAAATATGACTAATATAAGAACATATTTAATCTGAATATGAAAACAAGAAATCAAACCAAATTTTGTGTGATACCACAGTGTTCTTAAAACAGATTAGCCACCTCACCGTGGGTGCTGGAGGAACGTCGACTTCTGTCTCCTAGGATAAGATGGTTTAAACCAGCTAACTCAGAAGCACCTTCTATTAGCTTTGGCGAACCGACATTGGCAGCACTCTCTCACAGTAAGAAATTTCTAGCAAACTGACTACAGAATGGAAGAAACAATTTTTGTGTTTGAGGTTTGATAGGAGGGTCTCAATTTATACATGTATAGGGGAGAAAGGAGAAGCCTCCAGCCTTTATGGCTGGTCACTAATGCACCATTAACCTCTGCAATAAAGGCAAGAGTTACAAACCCCATTAATGCACTATTAAACTCTGCAATAAAGGTAGAAGTTACAAACCCCATTAACTCTTGCATGAAGCTGACTTCATGGGGCAATTTCTCATTCAATTCTCAATGATTTTTTGCCATTCTATTTGTGGTGTAAAGATCTCATTGCAAAGTATCTAGATCCACTTGGACCCAACACAATAGAGGGTTGGGACCCACTTTAATATTTAATTAAAATCACCAAAAAACAATTTTTTTCCAACAATGGGATCATACCATAATTTAGAATCATCCCTATTCATAGCATTGGAAAATGAAATAGAATCATCTTTAGGTCCGATGTCAAAATCAAACTCCATTAAGTATACAAAATAATCACTAGAAATGGCTGACTTTCTAGCTCGTGAGGATCTCCTTAATTCTGTAGTCTCAATTGGGACTTGAGCTACAGGCTCTATGTTGACTTGTTCCTCTTGTGGTGAAAGTTCTTGAATTGGTTGATTTTCAAGAATATTGGGTTGATTATCTTGAAAGACAGCCAGTTCACCTATATTCATGGGTGTTGTATCTGGATCCCATGATTCCTTCCACTCTATCTTTCGAGGGTAACTCCCACTAGGGTCAACTTTCTCAATAAACTTAGCATTTTTGGCTTCAATCATTCTAAGTGAATTTGAAGGACAATAAAATATGTAGCCCTTGGAGTTTTCCGCATAGCCAATGAAGAAACCACTAACTGTTCTAGGGTCCAATTTCTTTAAATGTGGGTTATACACCCTCACTTCAACTGGACAACCCCAATCGTGTAAGTGTCTTAAACTTGGCTTCCATCCTGTCCATAACTCAAATAGTGTTTTGGGAACAACATTGGATGGAACCCTGTTTAAGATATACACAATGGTTTTTAAAGCTTCACTCCATAAATTCATAGGCACATTAGAGTAACTAAGCATACTCCTTACCATGTCCATAAGTGTTCGGTTTCTTCTTTCAGCGACACCATTTTCTTGTGGTTTGCCAGGCATTGAATATTGTGCAATAATACTTTCTTCCTTAAGGAACTTGGCAAATGGACCTGGTAATTGTCCTAATTCTGTGTACCTCCCATAGTATTCTCCACCTCTGTCTGACCTCACAATTTTAATTTTCTTTTTTGTTTGTTTCTGTACCTCTGCTTTATAAACTGTAAAGGCATCAAGTGCCTCGGCCTTATCAAACAAGAGGTAGAGATACATGTATCGTGTAAAGTCATCAATAAATGAGATAAAATATCTCTAACCATTCAGAAAAGGTGGAGTAAATGGTCCACAAATATCAGTGTGTATGATTCCAAGAATTTCCTCACTCCTTTTGGCACATTTACTGGTCTTGTTGGTTTGCTTTTCCTTTATGCAGTCCACACAAATACCAAAGTTGGTAAAATCAAGAGTCGAAAGGACATCATCATTAACCAACCTCTTTATTCTCTCAATGGAGATATGTCCCAATCTTCTATGCCAAAGAATAGAGGATGACTCATCAACAATATTACGCTTAATGCCAATATCACCATGCAAGATTAAAAGATTTTAACTAAAATTTGCGCCAACAAACTGAAATTCAAATCCAAACGGTACTAGTCTAGAAATAGAAATTAAATTTTTAGAAAAAGATGGAATGTAAAAAGTATTTTCCAGATCTAGAACACAACCATTCTTTAAAATAAGTCTGAAAGTTCCAACAACTTCGACGTGCGAACGCATCCCATTGCCCGAATAGATGCCTTATTCACTTCCTGTCGATTTCCTTAAGCTGAGGAAGCCCTGTATGGTATTAGCAATGTGAATTGTAGAACTCGAATCAATCCACCAATCATATTGATGAGTATTAAAAAATTAGATTCATAACACACAAGAGATATGAGATTACCTTTCTTCTCAAGCCATTTCTTGTAGTTGGGGTAGTCTTTCTTCATGTGACCCTTTTTCTTGCAGAAGAAACATGCATCCTTATTGCTATGATTTTTAAATGGCACTTTACCAAGCTTCTTCCATTTCTGATCACTTTTGCCCTTTTTTCCATTTCCATAATGTGCACTTTCCACTTTTTCATGCTTCAATCTCTCCTCCTTTTGAACACACATGGTCAAAAGTTCATTGATAGACCATTTAACCTTTTGTGTGTTGTAAGAAATTTGGAATGCTCCATATTCCACAGGAAGAGAATTGAGTACGAAATTGACAAGGAATGACTCAGAAATCTCAATCTCTAAGGACTTAAGACGAGCTGTAATGTCCCTCATTTCCATAATGTGCTCACGCACGCTCCTAGAATTGTTATGCTTCATTCATGATAGTTTGTTCATTAGGGTGCTTGCCAATGCTTTGTCAGAACTAACAAATTGCTCTTCAATAGCCCTTACGTAGTTTTTGACCTTATTAGATGGTGGGATTGAGCCTCTAATACTCTGGCTGATATGTGACTTTATGAGCATTAGGCTTAAGCGATTAGATCGCTCCCACTTATCATAAGCACTCTTTTTTGCAGCAGAACTCTCGTCCGTGGGTTCAGGAGGTTCATCCACACGAAATGCCAGATCAAGGTCCATGCACCCTAATGTTAGAAGGATTTTGTTCTTCCAGTTCGAAAAATTATCACCGTTCAAGAATGGAATACGAGAAGACTCATTAGACAGTACAGAGGTAGAAATCACTACAATTACCAAGAACATTATTAATGCTTTAAAACAATAATTATAGTTTGAATCAACCAATGTCAAATTCAGTAACAAATCTAAACCTTCCTATGGGTAGAGGTCACTAAACTGTATTTATAATAAGACTGATGGGTTTCGAAATATTTAAGGAAAAGAAAACTCATACCTGTGGGTTTAAAGTGTTCAATCCCTTTAATACCCAATCCATTATCTTATTCCAATTAAATTTCATAAATATTTACTTTCCAGTGGGACTGAGAAATTATTCATAAAGCATAATTGCAATATGAAAAATGTCAAATTAAATTTTAACTTTATGTGATCATAATACTGAGGATCACTACATCTTTATGTCTTTTAAGATGCTATGGCTAATCTTAAAACAAAATATAATCTTTTTAATTATAGCATAATTTATTAATGTGAGCAAATCCATATGATCACAACAAGTACATAATCTTTAATGCACATAATACATGCAATCATAATAATATCACATGAAAATCCCAAGGCTAAAACCCATGTAATTCAACCTGATATTAGATTTTTCTTAGAAGTTGGAAATAAATTCCATAAGTCCAATACATAGTATATACATGCTCTTATTTCACATAAATTTTCAATGCATAAATAATTACCTTAATGCATATAATATAATATTACATTATTTTAGATAACATGCCAATGAATCTCAAAAATTATAAAAACTAAAAGAACATGTTATAATTCACTGTATGGAATTCAGTTGAATTTGCTTACTATTTAAACGTGCAACTATAATAAACAAAACATCCTTAACAGCATGTTAAAATTTCTTTATGAAAATTCTAGAAATAAATTCAAGTCTTTCATGCCTTTCAAAATAAACCAAATAAAACATGATAATTTCTAGAATTTATACAAAATAAGAGGACGTAGTTTTTTTTTTTAATATTTATAATGTTTGTCAATAAATAGAAATCAATACTTAATGACATACAATAATTCTCCAAAATGAAATAGATTCAAAACAGGAGTAATTTTAGATGTAAATACTACAATCACATAACAGAATGAATTCTACTAATCCTTCTATGTAATACATCATGCAATAATTCATCTTTGATAGACATCAAATTAATATTTTAATCCATCAAGTTTCATATACATATACATATACATATACATATACATATATATATATATATCTATAAAATAAAGCAGAACGGATTTTAAAAATATATAAAATGTATCAGAGATACATTTCGTTTGAACGGCTAAGATGAATCCTATATTTATATTAATGGTTCAGATCAATTATAGTTCCCGCCCAAACATTTCTTTCTGAGCTTTCCAACTACCCACGTCTCCCCACCTTCCCTCTCTACCACGTCCCATTCCCATTCCCTTTTATCTCTCTCCTTCTCTGTTCTTCTTGAGCAGAACCACCTAAAACACATGTTTCTCTCTCATTTCCCTTCCTTTCCATCCCATTCTTCTCTGTAATTCCCTATCTCTCTCTCCATCTAAAATGGGTAGTTCTTTGAGCAAGAAAACCACCATTTGTTCCTCTCCAAATGCACTTCCAGACCCACCTCCAAATCAAACCAAGACCAACACTAATGCCCAATTAACAGACATGAAAAAGCCAGAAGAAGAGCCTCTGATGAAGATCTTCATCATCAAACATTGCAAGAGCCACGACATACCCAACTCAGTTCACCAGAATATCCAATGTACAGCCACCAGTACTGATACATCTGCATCTGAATCAGCTGATCTTGGTAACAACAACAATATTCACCGGAAACCCAAACCCGAACCCCCTATTCTTGTCCTCCTCCCGCTCTCCTAGCCACAACCTCAATGATGTTTCAAATGGTGGTGTGGTGGCTTTATCAGATTTGTTCAAAGAAGGAAAGACAAGCTGATCTGAATGTGCCATGGCTTTGCTCATCTTCTGCTTTGTCCTCTTCTTCAGAGATTTCTAGAGAGAAAGAGAGTGTGTGCTATTTTTAGAGGGGAGAGAGAGAGAGAGAAATGTATTTATTTTTATATATTAAATAGGGAATTTTATATGTAACTATTTTTATATATTAAATAGAAAAAACTATATAGAAGAATCAAACTGTAGTATAAATAGAAAACATCAAACTGTAGTATAATGTCTCTCCATCTATCTATTTTACAAAGTCAACTGAAAAGCATATACTATTTTATTTATTTTTGTTAGTTTAGTACTTATCATATTCCATAATTTGATGTGGGTTCACTCAAATTGTTTTAGTGTTTTTATTAAATATTACAGCTTCCCAAAATGCTTCTCCTCCAGCAACAGCACCTGATTCTGAGGGTGAGAATGGTGGTGTGAAAACTCAAACCCAACAATATAAAATGAAAAGAAATCATTTACCCCAATCAATCAGATAGAGATACAAACCAGTTGCTAGAATATGTATCAGTAGATTTATTGATACATATCAGCAGATAAAATTTGATCAGATGTTGATACATATCAAATAAAATAAATGATCAGCAGATTTGATCAGCAGATTCTTTGTTTGATATGTATCAGCAGATTTATTGATACAAAGAAATTTTGCTTGATAAAATTTGATATGTATCAGCAGATTTTATTTTATAACATATCAAATGTTGATCAGCAAATTTATTTTTATGTATTTATTTTTATATATTAAATAGGGAATTTTATATGTATCTATTTTATAAACAGAAAAAACTATAAGTATATATGTATCTATTTTTTATATATTAAAAATAGGGAATTTTAGAGAGAAAAATGTTGGGTCAGGAGCTACTGCTAATATGGAGAAGGATTTTGATTCAAAGCTGAGGATTGAGAGCAATTCTTCCAATACCCAGATCTAAGAGCTTTGCATTTAGGGCACCCCAAGAGAATTTCACCATCCAAGACTTCGAATTGGGCTGCATCTATGGCGTTGGTTCTTATTCCAAGTTCTCATTTTTCTTCCTCATATTTAATTTTTTTACTTTATTTATAGATGTGGGTTAATTTGAGATTATCCCTTTATTTATTTATTTATTATTATTATTATTGTGAATTAATTTGATTTATGTTGATTTATTATGTTGTTTTGATGATTTATGTTCATTAGAGGTTAGTTTGAATATCATGTTTCATCTATCTTTTTAGGGTTATTTTAGATTGTTTATGGATCAATTTATAATTTATTAAATAGTGTTGGGATTATAATTATATTTTAATCCTAACATTATTTACACCGTGCCTTTAGGCACGGGCATATGCTAGTATATATATATATATTAAGATGAATCAAACAATGAATATTCATTCTGATAATTCAAACTTTAAATAATGTTAAACTATATGGCACAATCATAAGTCATGTATAATGATGGCACCATGTTGATTGAAACTTCACTATTAAGAATTAGACTATCTATACTTATACTATATATTAAGCAAAAGGGGGTTTTTAACCCCAAGCGTTGTGGGAGCTCCAATCTCCCAATCTGAATTTCTTGATTTTTTGATTTAAAAAAAAAAATCTTAGCATTTATTAACTTCTCCCAACCCCTAAGTCTTACCTTCATAATGACACTTTAATGCATTAAGAACAAGCATAAAAAAAATTCTTTGAAATCCGACACATATGAATTCCTTGAAAACTCTCAACACATATGATTATTATCTCTCATAATAACACTTTAATGCATTAAGAACAAGCATAAAAATTTTTTCTTGAAAAGTCCAACACATATGATTATTATCAAAATATTAAACTTTAATATAATATAATAAAAAAAAGAAGACATTTAATTCCTTGAAAAATCCAACACATGTGATTATTATCAAAATATTAAATCTATACTATATATTAAGCAACAGGAGGTTTTTAATCGCAAGTCTTGTGGGAGCTCCAATTTCGCAATCTAAATTTCTTGATTTTTTGATTTAAAAAAAAAAATCTTAGCATTTATTAACTTCTTCCAACTCCCAAATCTTATCCTCATAATAACACTTTAATGCATTAAAACCAAGCATAAAAAAATTCTTTGAAATCCAACACATATGAATTCCTTGAAAAGTCCCAACACATATGATTATTATCTCTCATAATAACACTTTAATGCATTAAGAACAAGCATAAAAAAAATTTCTAGAAAAGTCCAACACATATGATTATTATCAAAATATTAAACTTTAATATAATATAAAAAAAGGAAAAAAAGAAGGCATTTAATTTTTTTTTAAAAAAAAAATCACAATTCACATATATAGATAATTGTAAACACAATCCGTGCATAGCACAGGTGATATGCTAGTTAATTTTATATTCAAAAGTATGATGGCCTGCAAGTTCCAAAACCTCATTGATAAAAGAAAATAAACAAAGGGCTAAAAGCAGAGACGTGGTGTGCTCAGACTAATTAAAATATTAGGAAGCATAAAACAGAATAATATATTATAGCCAACAAAACAAATCGAACAAACGAAGAAAATTATCATGTCGAAATCATAACGGAACAGAGGCCCAACAAGTGTATAAAACAGAACGCAATAAGATTTGGTCTTCATAACATACAATAACGCTAAACAACAAGGACAGAAGGTGGCTTTGATACTAATCGTGAGAATTAAAATAATTTTATTTCAGAAAGAAGAATATCTCCTGCCATGATGTTCAAGCCTTTAAATCTTTATCCTTGAATGATCAAATCTTGAATATGTAAACAAAATCCACTCACAGAACACTTTTACAGAACCATATAGAAAAAGTAGAAGGAATAAAGTTTCAAGTTTACTCTATTCACAAAACAATGCCTGTGTTTGATGGCTATCACAGATATATATAGATAGGCTTGGACCCATATCCAATTGTAACTCCTTATAACTTCCCACCATCACGGAAGTTGTAACTCCCCTGAAACCACCACAGGGGATAGTGGACATATATTAGTTACCCATTAAATTGATTAAATATATAATATATATATATATAATATAAATAAATAAAACAAGCATGTGGCATATGGGCCACTTTGTGGATATTCTTACAAAAACTACATTATATGAAACTGTTATTATAATTGAAATTATAGAGACTAAATTGAAACTTGAAAGAAACTACATGAACTATTAGTAAATTGTGCCCTTTTTTAAGCTTTCAAACAAAGTCATTGAATCAAATTGGGGAGGCCTAAAATTATATTTTCTTTCAACAATACAAGTTTGATTCTGATTACAATAATAAATATTTAAGTAGATTGAAGAAACCACTACAGATTTCTAAACAAACAAACGTAAGCAATCTAGTAACGTGCACCAAGCAAATATATATATATAGTTTATGACCAGAATCCTTATATGACCGTTATATGACTCATCGTTATATACCTATGACTAAGACTCAGGAAGAGCAAGAAATAACAAGTCTTTTACATACTTAAGAAAAGTAAAATACTGTGAATTTTCAAAGAGTTATGTTGATCTTATCTTCTTGTGTTTAATGGTCAACACAATAGGAACGGGTCATTGTGAGCATTTGTTGAGTCGGATCATGGAGTTGTTAACTGACTTCTGGTACCTTTTGGATATGTTGTTATTTATGTGGTGGTGTTTTTTCTTCTAAAAAATTCTGTTATTCAATTTAATTTCACACTTTCAAAGCTATATTATTACATAATTATATCAAGACTCCTCTCCAAGCATGTTTACACTTTGAAACTTTGCTTTGGATATTCTGATTTTGTAGAGAAATTTTCCTACTTTCAGCTTGTAATATTGATTTAATGGGTTTTCATGCTCTGTTTAATCAGAATTCTAGGGGACATGTTTTCCAATTACAACAGTCTTACATAATTATCATGTTGTATGACTGTTTTTTTTTTTTTAAAAAAAAAAAAAAAAAAAAACTATTTCTAGCTGATTACATTTTCAATCCTAGTTATTCATCCTACCATTAGACTTGACCATTTTTTTAAAAGGGTATTTCTAATTAACAATCAGTCATAATTCATACAAAGAAGACCACAACAAAATAAATAAAATTGAAGAATACAAGACAAGTGGTTCAGCTAAGGGAATATATGAAAACTTATAGAATTCCACATTAGGAATAAATCACTACAAGAAAACTGGGTATATGAGACGGAACTATTTGCGACGGCGCGCTTGCCGTCTCAAAAAGTCACTTTTTGCAACGGCAGAAAATGCCGTCTCAAAAAAACAGAGTATTTGCGACGGCAGAAAATGCCGTCTCAAAAAAGCGAGTATTTGCGACGGCAGAAAATTGCCGTCTCAAAAAAGCAGAGCATTTGCGACGGCACTAGTTGCCGTCTCAAAAAATGAGAGTATTTGCGACGGTATTTGTCTGCCGTCGCAAATACTCTCATTTTTTGAGACGGCAACTAGTGCCGTCGCAAATGCTCTGCTTTTTTGAGACGGCAATTTTCTGCCGTCGCAAATACTCTGCTTTTTTGAGACGGCATTTTCTGCCGTCGCAAAAAGTGGCTTCCGTGTTTTTTTGTTTTTAGTGAATATTTTTTAAATTTTAAATATTTTTTTTAGATGTATCTTACTTAGATGTATCTAAAAAATAAAAAATTTATGAAATTTTTTTTTAAAAAATTAATAAATACATAAAAATACAAAAAAATGTATTGAATTATTGTATTTTTGGTATTTAGTGACTTTTTAAAAGATTTTTTTTACAATTTTTTAAATTTTTAGGTGTATTTATGTTAGGTGTGTCTAAAAATTTTAAAAAATACTTAAAATATTAAAAAAAATTCAATAAAAACAATATAACATGGAAAACAAGAAAGTATAATTTTCTCAAAAGAGTTTTTGGAAAACTCTAACCTAGCATAGTGATTGTGGTTTTGAGATAGCTTCATATATATACAGTCACAAAATGGTTTGAATAAATTCAACGGTATTTTTTTGTCGCAAAAAAAAAAAAAAAAAACAATGTCGTCTTACTTTTTTGATATAACATTTCTCTTTTCATTCATTTTTTCATCTTCCTGTCTCTCTGTCTCTGTCTCTATCTCTCTCTCTTCTCTTTATCTCTTTCACTTATCACTCTTCTTTCTATGTCTGCCTGTTTCTCTCTCTTATTTTCTCTCTGTGTCTCTCGCCTATCTCTCTTCTCTCTATCTCTCTCATCTGTTTTCTCTCTCTGTTTCTCTCGCTCATCTCTCTTATCTCTATCTCTCTCATTTCTTTTTGTTCTCTCTCTCTCTATCTCTCTCGCTCATTTCTCTTCTCTTTCTGTCTGTCTCTTTTTCTGTGTCTCTCTCTCGCTCATCTCTTTTCGTTCTATTTCTCTATCTTTTTGTCTATCTTTCGCTCATCTCTTGTTTCTCTCTCTTTTTCTATCTCTCCATCTCTTTCTCTCTCTATCTCTTTTTCTGTCTATCTGTCTCTCCCTGTCTCTCTCTCACTCATCACTCTTCTCTCTCTCTCTGTCTACTTGTCTATTTGTCTATTTCTCTCTCACTATGTTCCCATTCCCGCTTCCACACAAAAAACCCTAATCTCAAACCCAAAAAATCCCTAATCTCAAACCCAAACTCTCACCCTTCTCTTATAACCAAAATCCCTAATTTCTACCAAATCTCTCTCTCTCTCTCTCTCTCTCTCTCTCTCTCTCTCTCGCAACCTTATCAACAAAACAACCTCCACCTCCACAACTGTCATCAGGTTCCGCCGTGCACGGCGTTTCAGTGGTGGTTCATGGCGGGGCAGTCGCGAAAGTGGATGATCCTGGTGGCCACTATATGGATCCAGGCCTTTACGGGGACCAACTTCGACTTCTCGGCGTACTCGTCGGAGTTGAAGAAGGTTTTGGGGATATCTCAAGTTCAGCTCAACTACCTTGCAGTAGCTTCTGATCTCGGCAAGGCGTTCGGGTGGTCTTCGGGACTCGCTTCTCTCTGTTTACCCTCTATCAAGGTATTTCTGGGCCCTACAAGCTATATTGAGTTTTTAACAAAAAAATGTAGCAATTTTGAACTTGCGTGAGTGCTGATGGATGTGCAGTAACAATATGAAAATTTAAGCTCTGTTTAGATAAATAGTAAACAAAATGGAGACCACGAGTGCAATGTAAGGAAATTTTTACTAGATTTTTTTTTGTTTTATTTTATTTCTAACATGGTTTTGAAATTCTTGATTTTGATTTTTAATAGACAACACTGGGTAATGGACCTTTTCTGGCGGTGCTTTTTATTTTTATTTTTATTTTTTTATAGGGAAAATATCTTCATTGTTGTCATCATTTTTCGCTAAAGTTTTGTTAAATTGCTCTGATTACATAATCTATTTGACTGATTAGGTGACTAATTATTTTGCTGAGCATCATTTCGTTAATGTTATACTTGCAATTTGTAGATGTGATAACCTTTACAATTATTATACGAACGGGTATGGAGAAGTTGTGTGTCACTGCAACAATTAGTAAATATTGAAATCTTTGGTTGTATCGTACTAGTGTTGATACTGCATACTTTAACAGGTAGCACTATTCCATCAGAGTTTGTTTTTATAATGTGTTCTGCGTATGATCTACTAATGTAGGTCTGTGTTCTGATGTGTACCACAATTTCCTTAAGCATGTTTTTCTTTCTATTTTATTTTGGTGCTAGTTTACTTGCAACAAAATAAATAAATAAGACTGGTGTTTGTAAAGTCAAGAATCTATTATCGGTGCCAAAAAGGGGTTTCTCAAATCACTTAATAGTGCCACTTATTTGGCAGCATAGTTGAACTATTAATTTGTTCACCTTACTTGTGATGTTGCATTCAATTTCATTGTGGTCACCATTTTCTTGAAACTTGAAATTCAGTGTGAGGTATCAAACACATTTGCTGTCACTGTCAAGTGAATCAATGTATTACAGGTTGGTTGAACCTTACGTGTTATTTATGAATCTTTCCTTGGTGAAGTAAAACATTTAAGCATGCACAATGGTTTGGGGAAATCCTCTTTGAATTTGGCCAGATCATCTGTTTATGCTTCTAATGGATGTGCAATATATATATATCCTTAGCCTGATTAGTCCACCTCACCCTATGTTTTGTTTTGTTTTGTTTTTTGCTTTGATTGACTGGACCATTGAAATGATAATTTGTAATGCTGCGAATTGGTTGATTCCTTACTGATAAATTATGCCATATTTCCTAGTTCATTTGATAGGAAAGCAACTCTTGGTATTCTTCCATGTGAATGAAATGCTAATCATGAAATTTTTAACAGAAGCTGTTGATAGATGGCGCAAGGAAAAGCTAAAAGAAGCAAAACAACTCTTTTCTAGAGACAATGCTTTTTTATTAACTTGGGTTAGGTTTTTTGGAAGCTAGCAACTATTGTGATTGTTTAAATGGTATATAGCTATAGAAGTGATACATAATTGGATGATCAAACTTGGTTGACATAATTACAAATTTGGATGGATGTCTTAGCAAATAATTACAAGTTTTGATGGATGTCATAGCGTATATGAGAAAGAAATGTTCTAAGGACATGGGAATTGTGAAGAAGCTCTTGTTGCTAATGCTTTGACTTCCAAATCACCTATCAAAGTGTGGAGTGGACATGGGATACTAAATTCAACATTTTAAGTTCCTTTATTATTGTTATGCGTGTTGTGTATTATATGAAGAAAAGAATAAAGTTGGCCCTCTTAGAGGACCGAAGGTTGAGTACATTTACACACACACACACATACACACATATATTGATTTATGGCTCCTCAAATCAATATATGAGCTTTGACATGTATGTTGCTTAATGCTTAAATTTTTTAAAATCTTCTTGAACCTGTGGTTTCCCATCAATCAATATTAATTATTGGTACAAATTTGGAATCAAAAGGTCCTAGTATATTATTTTCCCCCATTTTTCTACCATCAGTTAAAATCAAATTATTTTATGGACATGTGGCTTGAGCTTGTGCCTTAAAGCTTACATGTCAATGCTTCTAGATCCTAGGCCTCACATCATACCTTTGCATTTTGGAGCTCTAGTGAGTATCTTGTGGGTTACTTGATGCAACAAAGCTTTAAAACTAGGAAAGAATTATATTTATGAGTTTTTCCCTTTCATGGATTTTAGTTGATTCACAACCAATGATGGAGGAAACTATTTTGATCGGCGATGATCTTATGATGCGGCCCCCATCACCACTCATTCCGCCAAAAATTGCCTCTCATGTACTCGAAGGTATTGATTTGTGTGATGGGATATTGAGGAACCTATTTTTGTGTAAGCTCTGCCTTTTTCTGTCTCTTCTCCTTCTGTTCTTGTTCTCTCGTGCATTAAGTTTTGCAGTTCTTTAAAAATTATTTTTATGCTGTCTCTTTTGGCTATGTTATAGGCTTGCAAATCAATGATATTGAGCCATTTTGTCAGGATGAGATTGCTCTATATTGGCAGTGTGCAGAGAAAATGGTGAGATAATAATTGATTTTATTTTCTAATATATGGTGCCTTCATGCGGAATATTTTAAAAGTAGTTGAAAATATGTACTTATGCGTACTTACTATTTAGCTTGTGGATTTTTGTCTCATATTTCTCTTTGGTCAATTCAGTCTGGTATGCCTTGTCCATGATCTGTCGGTTATCCTCAGTTCTCTCGAGCATTCATTTCTTCATGGGACGTGGATGATATTTTTAGAGAGCATATGTTTAACTAATTGTTTTAAAAAACAAGCATACCGATGCAGTCATGTGGCTAATTTGAAATCCTCCTCTAATTCATGAGTAAAAATTTGTGATCTACAGGTGGACATTGCCTATGCTCCGTTCATTGAAAGGTTTCAAATCTTCTTTGAAGATGCCTTGAAGTATGACATCACATCAGGAAGACCAAAACTAGCAGCATGGATTGAAGTGAGTTAATGACATCCATGGTCTTGGATTCGAGCCAGGATGCACATCAAAAGGCAGAGATATCACGGAAGAAGGAAGATATCTTGGAAAAGCTTTCACAATCTGAAAGGATACTAACAGAAGGAAGAAACAGAGTAAATAAGCTTTGAGGAAGACAATGCATAACTACGTTATTATGAAGAAATTGTGAACAAAATCTTTTATTATGAAGTATCTTATTATTTTAGTAATGAAATTTGGTTTATGTTATTTTGAATTATGAACAAAATCATGTATTTAAACATTATATATGTATTATGAAACATTATGTAGTGGGATAATTTTGTTGATGTGTAATTATATGAATGGAAAAATATTTTATTATGAAAATTGTTATTTTTATATTATTATGGACAAATTTTAATATTTTTAATATTTTATCGTAGGATTTTTTTCTTTTTTGTGATGGTATTACATTGTCGCAAAAAATAGAAAATTTTAATATTTTTATTAATTTTGTTATAGGTTTTACTTTTTGCGACGACATTATACTGTCGCAAAAAATAGAAATTTTATTATTTAAAATAGAAATTTTATTATTTTTTAATACTTTTTGCGACGGCATTACACTGTCGCAAAAAATAGAAATTTTTATATTTTTAATACTTTTTGCGACGGCATCACACCGTCGCAAAAACAGTGTTTTGCCGTTGCAAAAAAAGATTATTAGCGACGGTATTTTTGGCCGTCTCAAATAACATTTTTAGCGACGGAAAAATAGTGCTGTCGCAAAAAAGTATAGAAATTTCATATGTTATTAGCGACTGTACAGTGCCGTCGCAAAAAGGCAAAAATGCCGTCGCAAAACATTAGCGACGGCACTGTGCCGTCGCAAAAACTCTTTTGCGACCCCTCCATTTGCGACCCCCTCTTGCCGTCGCAAAAAGTCATTTTGCCGTCGCAAAAAGTATTAGCGACGGCATTCGGAGTATTAGCGACGGTATTTTACCGTCGCAAAAAGTCAATTTTTTTGTAGTGAATGGAAAAAAAAAAAGAAGTGAAAGTTGTTTTGTATAATATTTTGGTTGATTCAATTTGTATTGGTATAAAAATTTCCAAATGTGAAAACAAAAACAGATTGAAAACAGAATTTCGATTGTTCTTAAAAACAGTCGAGTCAATTCCATCATTTTTCTGACACTCCTAGGCGTGATATCCCCTTCCACTTCCAAAGATGAATTATTCACAAATCCATTACTTTGCTTGTTTTAATATCCGAGCATGTATAGTTTTTGAAATTCTGCTTTGGAGATTTCACAAATTTTGTAGTGGATTTTTCCCAATTTCAGCTCATAATATTGATTTAATACGTTTCGTATGCTCTAAAATTCTAGGGACAGGTTCTGAGGTACAAGTTTTTAATTTCCACAGATTGATTCAAATCAATAGAATTCAAGTCACAATCATTTTGTCTATGTACTAAAATCAAGTTGATTTATTATTTCTTGAAGAAGCCAACGATTAATAAGCATCAACTAAACAATAAATTTGATTTATTCCCTCTAGGCCATGACCAAACATGTACCAAACCTCTTGTTCATCCATGCTAATGGTATTATTACAGGGAAAAAATAATACAAACAAACATACTGCTATTTATTTTCTTTCTTCCATGTACCCAAAATTAGATGGTACTGAAGAGCCAGCTTTGGTGAACTAACAGCTGAGATTATCGCCAGGGGCAACACCAAATTGGCTGCAATAGTTAGTGTAGAGATTAATGCGGGCAGTCACAAGATCAGATCTTTCTCCATTGCATTCAATGGCACCATTAATTGCTCGGATTGTTTCTATAAGATTTCTGAAAGCTTTTCTGTATATTCCATTGTATCAAAGATTACAATCAGATCTTAGATTATATAGCCTTAAATCCTAAACCAAAAAGGAAAATACAAATACAATTATGTCTCTAACAGGACTAACACAATCATGCCTCTAATAGGATTCTAATTTGTACAAAACACACAAACACACAATAATATATTCTATATTCTCACACCCCCGCTCAAACTCAAGGTGTTTTAGCAGAAAACACTGAGAGTTTGCTAAGAAGAAACTGAAACCGAGCGGTAGTGTGAGTCTTGGTGAAGAAGTCCGCAAGTTGCAAAGCCGAAGGGATGAAAGGAAGCGAGATAGAGGCAGACTGCAGATATTGGCGAACAAAGTAACAATCAATCTCAATATGTTTCGTCCGTTCATGAAAGACAGTATTGTGGGTAATCTAAACAGCACTGCGATTGCCACAATAGAGAGATATCGGAGAAGACTGAGAGACACCCAAATCAGACAAGAGACAACGAAGCCAAACAATCTCAGCAGTGACATGAGTCATAGCACGATACTCAGCTTCGGCAGTAGAGCGAGCAACGACTGATTGTTTCTTACTTTTCCAAGAGATCAAGGAATCTCTAAGAAACATACAGAAACCAGACGTAGACTTACGATCAGTAACATCACTGGCTCAATCAGAGTCAGCATAAGCCACCAAGTCCAAAGAAGAAGTAGAAGACAACAATAAGCCCTAAAAGATGGTACCCCTGAGATAGCGAAGAACGCGAACCAAAGCAGCGCAATGGGTAGAGCGAGGAGCAGAAACGAACTGACTAACCACATGAACAACATAAGCAAGATCAGGGCGAATGACAGTCAAATAAACTAAACAACCCACAAGCTCGCGATATAAAGTGGGATCATCCAGAGGGACACCATCAATAGAGTTAAGCTTCACATTAAGCTCAATAGGTGTATCAGAAACCTTAGTATCAGTAAGACCAGCACGATGAATGACTTCATTAGCATACTTGGCCTGAGACAGAAAATAGCCTTTGGGAGAAGAAGTAACCTCAATACCAAGAAAATATCGTAATGGACCCAGATCCTTCATTTCGAAGGTGCGAACGAGATGCTGCTTGACCTCAGAGATAGCAGAAGAGTCCGAGCCAGTGATGATCATATCATCTACATAGAGTAAGAGAGCAACAAAATCAGCTGAGGTATGTCGCAGAAATGAAGCAGAGTCGGAAGTAGAAGGATGAAACCCGAGCTCGGTAACAACAGTCTAAAATCGATCATACCAAGCACGAGGAGACTGCTTTAGACCATATAGAGCACGCCGAAGACGACAAACCTGACCAGAGGGATGGTGAAGGCTAGGGGGAGGACGCATGTAAACCTCCTCAGTGAGATGGCCATTAAGAAAAGCATTTTTAACATCCATCTGATAAAGAGGCCAATAATGAACAGCAGCAACAGAGATCAAAGTATGGACAGTAGTCATTTTGGCAACAGGAACAAATGTCTTCTCATAATCAATACCATATTCTTGAGAGAAACCTTTGGCAACCAGACGAGCTTTGTAATGGTCAAGAGAACCATTAGAATGAGTCTTGACTTTGTAGACCCATTTGCAACCAACCAGATTCTTATTAGCAGGCAAATGAACCAACTCCTAAGTACTAGTTTTTTGTAAAGCAGACAACTCATCCTCCATAGCTCGAACCCAATGAGGATCCTGACAGGCCTCCTTGTAAGACTGAGGTTCTACAAAAGAGTGAATAGCAGACAAAAAGGTACGATAGGAAGCAGAAAAATAAGTATTAGACCAACCCAACCTGTTTGGAGGATGACGTGCTCGAGAAGGATATCGGTGTACAGTAGGATCAGAGTCGTCAGAAGCAAAGGGAGCAGCAGCAGGGGTAGAGACAACCGGTGGAGGAGGAGCCTTGCGATGAGAATAAATTAACAACGGAGGAGGAGAAGAAGCCGAAGGAAGAGAAGAAGCCGAAGAAGGAGAAACAACTAGAGGTATAGGAGGAGAAGATGGAACAAGCTCAGGGGGAATAGTGGAGATGTACTCATCAGACGAGACCTCAGAATAAAATGGGTCAATGTGAACCAAATCCTCTTTGGAAACTGGAGCAGTGAGAGGGAGAAGTTGGAAGTAAGATAGATGTTCAAGAAAGGCAACATGACGGGAGACATAAAGACGACGAGAAACAGGGTCATAACACCGATAACCTTTCTGAGTAGGACTATAACCCAAAAAGACACAGAGGACAGACTGGGCACTAAGTTTGGTCCTATCTTTGCAGGGAAGAAGAACAAAATAGGCAGACCCAAACACACGAAGGAGGGAATAGTTAGGAATTTGGGAGAACAAAGCCTCATAAGGAGACCGACCAGAAAGAAGGGGAGTAGGCATGCGGTTGAGAAAAAAAGCAGCAGTAAGAACTGCCTTCCCCAGAATGGAGCCGGGACTGAGGTAGAGAGAAGAAGAGACCTAGCGGTCTCAAGAAGATGACGGTGTTTATGCTCGGCTCAACCATTTTGGGCAGGTGTATCTGTACAGGAAGTTTGGTGAATGGTACCCAAATTAGCCAAATACTCACAGAACTCATTTTTAAAACATTCCCCACCCAAGTCAGACCGTAACACTTTAACTGTAGACCCAAACTGAGTAGTAATCATAGACTGAAAGGTACGGTATATCTGATAGAAATCAGACTTATGAGTCATAAGATAAACCCAAGTGTAACGGGTGCAGTCATTAACAAATGACACATAGTATGCAGAACCCCATTTGGTGAGAACAGGAGAAGGGCCCCAAACATCAGTATGAACTAAAGAAAACGGTTTATCAGATATAGAAGTATTTTTACGAAAAGGTAAGGCTGTCATTTTGGCAAGTTTACACCCTGGACATTCAGTAAGTTCACTAGGAGAAACTTTACCCAAAATACCTGACTGAGCTAAAGACCCTAAGCGGTCAGCGGACAAATGCCCTAATCGATAATGCCATAAGTAGAAAGGACTAGACAGAGAATCTAACTGAAAAGAGGAAAAGGCAGTCAAAGAGGTTGCTATAGGTAGATGCAAGCTCTCCACTACATAGAGGTCTCCAATTCTACAGCCGGTCCCAATCTGCTGCTTAGACATTCGATCCTGTACAGAACAGATAGCAGAAGAAAAGATAATATCAAAACCAGTGGCATCAAGTTGACTGATAGATAATAAACTGATAGATAACTGAGGAACATAAAGGACAGATGGAATAGAGACAGTAGACATAGCAGATGGTAGAATAGACCCAACAGATACAACAGACATACCAGATCCATTAGCAGTATTGACAGTAATAGGAAAGGGAGGAGGAGTACAATTTTGAAGTAAGAAAAGATGTGGAGTCATATGATGAGAAGCACCAGAGTCAAAAATCCAAATAGACGAAGAAATACCTGAAGAAGAACCAAGCAAACCTAAATGAAGAGAGGAAACAATGGAGGCAAATGGGGATGGTTGTGAGGTAGACAATATATGCTGAAGCTGACTAATCTGAGCAGTTAAGGAAGCCAAGTTAGGATCAGGAGCTGTAGTGTACGCAGTGGGAGAAGCCCAGAATTGATTTTGAGACTGCTGAAAAGATGTGGCAGACAGACATCTCTTCTTAGGACAATGGTACTTCCAATGGCCTTTCTGATGGCAGAAAGCACACTCATCAGAAGCCAGAGACATAACAGTATTCAGAAAACTGAGAGGTTCAAGTATAATCAAACAAAATAGCCAAACCAAGAGTTTAAGTGTAATACTCAAAATCTGAGGGGGCAAACTAACTTTTTATTGTAATCTGAGGGGGATGGTTGGGGGCAAATTGTAAATAAAAGCTTTTCCAGGTCAACTAACAACAAAAACAAAACCAGAGAGATCAAATTTATTACAACCAGAATCTTAACCCAAAGACCCACAAATATTCCCAAGTCAGATGGACGGAACTAGAAGCACCGACCCACAAACATCCCAAGTAGAATCACAAACACAAAGAGATATTGAAGTCGAGAAGAAAACTAGAGGACGAGTCAAGCGAGAGGGACAAGATAGAGAGATTGCCCTTGCGAACTGAAGTGAGAGAACCGAGATCCAGATGAACCGAGAGAGTTCACGTCTGCGAGATCGAATCCCGATTGCGGAGAGATAGAAAGATTATGAACAACTTATGGAATTCGAACTCAGATGGGTTGCTCGAACTCAGATGAGGACTGGAGCCAGCGAACAAGATCAAAACCAGAGATGATTTCGAACCAGAGGGAAAAAATTTCGAACAATTAGAGGTGAGAACTAGGGTTTCGGCCTCAGCTCTGATACCATGTAAGATTTCTGAAAGCTTTTCTGTATATTCCATTGTATCAAAGATTACAATCAGATCTTAGATTATATAGCCCTAAATCCTAAACCAAAAAGGAAAATACAAATACAATTATGTCTCTAACAGGACTAACACAATCATGCCTCTAATAGGACTCTAATTTGTACAAAACACACAAACACACAAAAATATATTCTATAAGAGTGAACATTTTGCATCCAAAACCACAAGGCCGCCTTGAATGATACAAGTGAATTTGTTGCGACAGTTTCCGGGTTGGCTAGTCCATCGAATCCAATGAAAGCTCAAGCAGGACCGTAATTGTAGTTCCAGGACAGTTGAAGAGGACCTCTTCCATAGTAACTCTTGTTTGGTGCACATGGGTACTGGGTATATGTTGCATTGCAGTAGTTTGAGCTTGGGCTTGTCTTATCTATGTTGCAAAAATCTGCAGGGAAAAAAGAAGAAGAAGATGATTTTAGGTGTCAAATTCAGGATTTTCTTTAAAAATTAATTGATTTAGTGCACCATAAATCACTAGTGGCAAACTTAGTCTAGACCAAAAGTAAACATGTACAAATAAATAGACATAAAGACCAATGAGTGAAATTGGGGCAAAGAAATTATGTTGAAATCTTACATCCACTCTCATGAATAGCATGTGCAAAGAAAGCGACAATTTCGCGCTTAGAATCATCAGTAGTTCCAATGGTACCAAAAGCAGAGAAAGAACTGAGAGCATTAAGAAATGCCAATTGGGTATAGAAGCTTGTCCTGACACATCCAGCAGGAGCTTGATTGATTATCCCATCGAAAAATGCCTATGTCACAATATCAGAAACCGACACACCATTGGAACCGGTACAAGGCCCTGACTGGCACCTTGTACCACAGTGGTCAGCATCCTGGCCACAATAACCATACCGGCTGCAGCAGTATCCTGTAGCACAACCATAATTTTGACCCACTACGATTTCTGGCAGGACTACTCCGGCGAAGATGGTTAGTGTTAGGAAGGTGTTTTTTAAAGTGAGGGATACCATTTTTGGAAGAAGAAAGTGTGTTGGAATGGAGGGAGATGTGTGGTGTGAAAGTAAGGTTTGGGCGAGAATTTATAGACTCAACAATGGAAGGTGCTAGGAAAAATCAGTGTATTGTAAGGTGGCTTTCGAATTGAAGAGGTGACCCATTCAATTATGAGAAATCGTGTTTATTTTGGTTTTGTGTCTTGATTGACTTGAATGGCAATCTCTCACTTCTAATGAGTATATGGAACGTTTGATTTGTTTGGTTGAGGTATTTATGAATGGATTTGGAAAAGGAAAGGAAAAATGTATATGAAATTATGTGAAATGTAAGGTTATTTTATTTACATTTCATTTACTTTTTCCTTTCCGTTTCCAAATCCCTTCGCAAATCCTCCAACTAAGCACAACATAATTTTTTAATTGAGTTTTGAATGTGGAGTTTTATTTCAAAAGATAAATTTTTTAGATGAGTTTTGAAAAGAGAAAACTTGTTTTATTATAAGTTTTGAAAAGAGTTTTGAGTTTATAGTTGTGTTTTGAAATTGTTTTGGGTTTAGTTTTTTTAATATTTAAAAAAAATTATTTTTATTTTTAGAATAAATATTTTTTATTGTAAATATTTATTTATTTATTTAATGTGTGTTGTATTTATTACATTTGTGCGTTGTATTTTTTTTAAATGTTTAAAATTTAATTTTTTATTTATTTTAAATATATAATTTTTAAAATATTTTTTATTTTTTATTATTTTTCTTTTAAATATATTATTTTATTTTTTAAATATTTTAAATATTTAAATTTAAAATTTTTTTGGATCGCCCACATATGTCTAAATCATAACAAATTATTTACCAATACTTAAAAAAACAGGAAAATTAGTCTAATGACCCTATCCTAGTTTTAGTAATGGAAGAGATTTATAATATTATTTTATAATGTCTAAGGTCCCTCAACCTAACATTCTATTGTGTCAAGGATAGACTGTAATGCAGCTAAGCATTTTTCTCTTCTTCCAAACGTAGAGTGAGAACAGACTACTTAGGCTTGTTTTGGGAAGTTGGCTTTTAGCCATTTTTTTTGGTTTGTAG
The DNA here is from genome assembly GCA_036172215.1 of Camellia granthamiana. Taxonomy (NCBI): domain Eukaryota; kingdom Viridiplantae; phylum Streptophyta; class Magnoliopsida; order Ericales; family Theaceae; genus Camellia; species Camellia granthamiana. The sequence continues at coordinate 41,167,930 of CM069910.1, forward strand.
CAAAAGTCAAAAGTTGACTTTTTTGAATTTTTTTTTTTCATTTGGGAAGTTGGTTTTTAGCCAATGGTGAAATTACAATTCTACCCCTCATGGGTCAAAATGTGTTACATGGGTGAAGTTGTAAATATTATAAACTAAATAGGAGTAGTTTGGTCATTTTATTATGATTTGATATCATAAACATTTTAATCTAAAAAGCCAAAAGTCACTTTTTACCAACTTCCCAAATCATTTGTCTAAAAAAGTCAAAAACTTGGTTAAAAGTAAAAAAAATCACTTTTTACCATCTTCCCAAAATAGGCCTTATTCTGCTTCAAGTCGATGGTTACTTCCCCATGAAGGTTATCCTCGCAATAAAAAAATCCACTCAAAATATACGAGACCTTAACATTTATATTTATATACTCTATATATAATTTTTTTTTTGTTACAGGAAAATCCTCGCTACTATCCCGCAGGTCCAAGACAGTGCACCTTGCAGTGATTACCAGGGTGTCCTATTAGCCGTTCCGAGCAAGGAGACTATAACCTGGGAACTTGCCCCGACCTCCCAAGACAAGCTCCGCTTAAGTCAGGACTCGCACAACGGGGGAGCATTGAATCCACACCAAGTGCTGATTAGACAACTTGAGGTCCAACCTCCTAACCAACTGTGCTTCGCCCAGGAGATTGGCCCAAGGGGGAAGAAATTGAACTTGTGACCTTGGGGCTTAAACCCCAAGCCTTAACCACAATGCCACCCACCCTTGGGTTACTCTATATATAATAATATAGCACTAAGAGGGTTTCGTGATAAACTTGTTTTCAGCGAATTCCAAGTAAATCTCTCTTTCTCTGTCTCTTTCTTCACATCATTGATTGTTTCTTCTATCTCTTCTTTATTGTCTTGGCTGTAAGTTTAAGATTATCGCTGAACCCTTCCTTGGATTTTCATTGTTTAATTTTTTTTAATGTATTGTTTCTTATTTTGTTTTTGTTTTGGTCTTTCACTGTAGGAATTGATTGATTCAATTTTTTTCTGAGACGAATTAAGATTTTGTGCCGTCAAATTTAGGATTTGTTGATGATATCATTGGAGGTTTTACCAAGATTTGGGCATTCGTTTTTGTAGATTTCTATGGTGGGTCAGACGTAATTAGGGTTTTATCTTTCATTTGTGTGTGTGTGTGTGTGTGTGTGTGGGTCTGTTGAAAATTTGGTTGTAATTGCTGATTTCCTTGGTGGGTCTGAGAAATTTTTTGATTTGAACTCAGAGAAATTCTTGCAAAAATCAGAGAAATTTTTTGGAAATTCAGAGAAATTCTCTGAATCGAATTTTTTCTACATCGATGTTGAGAGATCTTAGACAACCATTACTTTCTCAACATCATTCTAGAATAAGGTCTTTTAATATCTAATAATGTGTTGGTCAGTCAAGATCTTGAAGAGGAGATAAGAGAGCATGTTTGGGCTTATGCCAACAATCAAGAACTATTCTTTATTTCATTTGGGAATTCAATGACCAAGATGGGAAACATCAATGTCCTCACTAGAGAGCATAGAGAGATGGGGAAAAATTGCAGGTGATTGGGTTGAGTTCTTGAGTGAAAAGGGTGGTGGGTGTGATGTGTTTGATGGTGATTGGGTTTGGGATCAGACATACCCATTGTGTCAATCAAGAGATTGTAGATTTTTGTATCAATCAAGTCAAAGAAATTTCAATACTTTGTGAACAAACACAGAGAAATTTGTGTTAAAATTTCTCTAGTTTCGGGCCTGTTTTGTAACCATTTTGTTTTCAGTTTTCAGTTTATATTTACAAAAATTTAAAATACTGTCATAAAAACTTGTTTGATAATTTTTTTGATTTATAAATGGTTGTCTCAGTTTATAAATTTGAGGAAAAAACGTAAACTCAAAAAATGGGTTTATGTTGGTTTTTAAACAGAAATTTAAAATTTTGACTAATAAATTTTTTTTTCAATTAATTTTTTTTCCAGTTATAATGTGTATGATCCCATTGTCATAAATAATAAAAAAAATAAATATAAATATTTTGGGTCTGAACAAACATATTTTTTAGTTTATGTTTTTAAAAAATTTCAAACATTTTGTTCAAAACAAACGTGTTTGTAGTTTATGTTTTTCTAAAAATAAACAAAAACCAATTTATAAGATTTTTATAAACATAAACCAAAAGCGTAAATGAGACCAAACGCTACCTTAAATTTTTTTTGGTTTAGTTAAAATAATTTTCTTTGGTTTAAAATCATTATGCTAAAATTTTTCTTGTTTGATTAAAACAATTTTTTCTGGTAATCTTATGTATCTTGATATATGCACGTTGTGTATTTGTATAAATGTTTAGTTTTTTGTTTAGTTAGTTTTGTTTTTATTGATTTTAAAGTAGCTCTTTTTGATTTCTAAATGATCTTATGTAATAGTGATCTTCTTGGTAATCTATATGGAATGATAAACAAGTATTAGAATGAAACCGAATTTTGATTTGGATTGTTCGTAGAAGTGAATTTCACCTCATTTATGTACTAAAGAGAGTAATTTTCTCTAACTGGTAATGATAAAGTATTGGAGCTTGAGATTGTGAAGAATTTTGAGAAAGAGATGATTTTCTCTGGGAAGTCCAGAATTTCTCTAGAGAGTGGGAAGAATTTCTCTGGAGATAATTTCTCTGCGAAGTCGATGTTGAAAGACCTTGGACATTATGCAAATATTGGGAGTCCTTTATGTTATAAAATTTTAATATCAGGGACCTTAAAAAAATCTCCTAAAAACTAACAAATATTTTTTTCGAAAAAATAAAAAAAAAATAAAAATATTTTTCTTCAAAAATAAAAATAAAAAAAAATATTTTTTGAATTTTTTTTCCAAGAAAATAGAAAATAATTTTAAAGAACTAAATAAAAAAATTGATTTTTTTTAAAAAAATATAAATTTGTGAAAAATGTTCGGTTATGAGTTTTGAAATTGCAAATCATGATTTTAGAATTTAACCAAATGCTACCTTACTTTGGCCTATTTTGGAACGTAAGAAAAAAGTAAACTTTTTGTTTTTTTGTTTTTTCAAAAAATGTGTAAAAAAATAGAAAGTTGATGTGACCTAAATAACCCAATAAATTGACTTTTTTTCCTAGTTGCCAAAATATGCCTTCACTACAGGAAATGACACTTTTGGCAACCAAATTTGGCGACTAAAAAAAATTTAGTCGCCAAAAGTTGTGGAATTGGTGACCAAAAATTATATTCGTTGGCAAAAGTACAAGATTTAGCTACTAATTTTTTTTTTAGTATGGGTATATTGATTAGTGGTGCCTAAAAAAAATTTCGTCGCTAAAAATGCCACAATTGGCTACTAATTTTTTTTTTAGTCACTATATAGTTAGTTTTGGCTACTAAAATTATTTTAGTTTTGGCTACTAAAATTTATTTTCAGTGACTATAAAATATTTTAGTCGTTATATAATTAGTTTTGGCTAATAAATTATTTAGTCGATGAATAAAAAACAAAAATTTACTTTTTATCATTGGCGACCAAAAGTTTGGTTGGAAAAAATTTATTTTCAGTGACTAAATAAATATTTTAGTCGCTGTATAGTTAGTTTTGGCTACCAAATTTATTTAGTCGCCGAATAAAAAATAAAAATTTACTTTTTATTTTTGGCGACTAAAAGTTTGGTCGCCAAAAAAATTATAGATATATATATAGATATAGATATATTTCTGTATTGTGGGGAATGTGTATTGGGATTTTATTTGTTTACATATGTGTATTTATGCAAAAGTTTTGGGAGTCTCAGAAATTGAAGGCAGTGGAATAATTAGAAAAATTAAAATTGCGTTTTTTTTTTTTTTTTTTTTTTTTATGTGTGTGTGTGCGCACACTTGAATCTTGGATTTGGAGAGTGATTTGTGGAGGGAAAACGAAAGTGATTGGAAATATGAATAAAAGATAAGAGTTTTTTCACTTTAAATATTCAGTTTATACCTAAGACTTGAGCTCATTTCGCTCTTTAGTATGTATGGGATTAGAAGATATCTTTTCCTGCAAATTTTCCCCTTTACAAAATTTTGAAATATTTTTGTTCCTGTGAATATTTTGTTCCTGTAATTTTTCCCCTTTACAAAATTGAGAATTAACCTCCTAAAGTAATAATTTATTTTCAATGAGCAAAAAACTTTTAGTCATGTTATAAGAATTTTTGCCTACTAAATAATTTAGTCGCCAACCAAATAACTTAATTTTTGCTTTTCTCTTTGGCGACCAAATATTTGGTCGATAAATATTTATTTTTGATGACTAAAATTATTTAGTCGGCAATATTTAGCTACTAAAAAAAATTAGTCACCTTTAGCTAACTTTTACCGACTAAATTGTTTAGTCGACAATTGTAATTAAAATTTTGGAGGGAGGATTTGAATTTTTGGAATTAATTAGTGACGAAACTATGTTTTAGTTGGGAAAAAGTTACTTTACCTGTTTTTGGCGACCAAAGTTGTTAGTCAGGAAAAAAAAATTGCACAACGTCACCGTTTTAGGCTAACTTATCTTGGAAGGTTGGTGTGTCTCTATGATCACTGTGACTCTCTCTCTCTCACTTTCTCTCTCACGCACACACAAACACACACACCTCTCCTCCTTCCACGATCTCTCTCGCACCGTCATCACATCATCGCACTGTCGTACCTTCGTCAATCCACCATTGGAACATTATCCCAGGTATGTCTTTCGCCCTCTCTCTGTCTCTTTGTCTCCATCTCTGTCTTTGCCTTATTCCATTCGCATACTTGTAAATCGACCCAGCCCCAAATCGTAACCTAAAGAGGTTGAGTTGTATAAGAACTTCCAATCCAGAGTTGCTATACTTGAATGCTCTAGTTGGGTTCACTGAATGCTCTTCCGTCAGGGTAACCTTCTTAGATTTTAAATGTTTGATTGTAGTCTGTTAGAATGGTTGAAAGAAAGAGAAAATTGTATATCTGTGTTATTGAATTGAATAACCATGTATAAGAGCTCCTATATATAGGAGAGTGATACAATCCTAATCTAACTCTAATTCCTAATTTATGATATACATTAATAATGATATACATTAATTAGGATAATTAGGATATATATACATTAATTAGGATATACATTAACAGCCCCCCTTAAACTCAAGGTGTGTAAGCATCAACCAACTTGAGTTTGGAAACTAGATCACTGAAATGACAGGGAGGATGAGCTTTAGTGAAGATGTTGGCTGTCTAATCGGCAAAGATAACAAAGATAAAATGAACAGTGCCATTAGTAACATGCTGTCGTATGAAGTGACAATCAATCTCAATATGCTTTGCACGATCATGGAAGACATCATTATGGGCAATCTGAATAGCACTCTGATTATCGCAATAGAGGTTAATCGCAGTAGAATGAGAAACCCCCATATCAGAAAGAAGCCATCGAAGCCACACAAGCTCCTAAGTAGTGTCAGCAAGAGCACGATACTCAACCTTAGTACTAGAACGAACAACAAGAGTTTGCTTCTGACTACGCCAGGCAAGGAGAGAGTCACTCAAGAAGAAGAAGAATCTTGTAGTAGAACGACGATCAGTAGGATCCCTAGCCCAATTTGCATCAGAAAATGCGTGTAACTGTAGAGATGAGTGTGCTGAGTAGTGAAGACCATGAAACATAGTTCCTTTGAGATAGCGCAAAATGCGAACCAAAGCATCATAGTGCGGAGAGCGAGGAGCAGCCATGAACTAACTGACAATGTGAATAGCATAGGCAATGTTTGTATAAGTAACTGTGAGATAAACAAGACTGCCAACTAGCTGACGATATAAGGTAGCATCAGACAATAGGTGACTGTTAAGAGATGTGAGACGAGTCTGAGGATCAACTGGGGTAGGAACAGTCTTGCAATCGGAAGACTAGCACGGGCCAAGAGATCAGAAGTATGCTTAGCCTGGGTGAAAAAGTAACCAGAAGGATCATGAGAAATTCTAAGCTGAGATCAGAAGTATGCTTAGCCTGGGTGAAAAAGTAACCAGAAGGATCATGAGAAATTCTAAGCTGAGGAAGTAACTAAGCAAACCTAAATCTTTCATCTCAAACTAGCGACTGAGGAACTGTTTGAGACTAAAGATACCCACTATGTCATCCCCGGTGAAGATCATATCATCAACATAGAGAAAAAGAAGAATAACACTGCGCTCTGTCTTGCATGTAAACAGAGCAGAATCATAGGGCACTGGAAGAGAATCCAAAGTCACTAATGGTAGAACTGAACTTGATAAACCAGGCACGGGGAGCTTGTTTCAAACCATACAAAGCACGGTGAAGTTTACAGACCTTGGTGAACAGAACTGAGGAACCAGGAGGAGGCTGCATATAAACTTCCTCAGTGAGATCACCATTGAGAAAGGCGTTCTTGACATCCATCTGACAAAGACTTCAATGACGAGCAGCAGCAACGGCAAGTAGGTTGCGAACTGAAGTAAGACGAGCAACAGGAGAAAATCTTTCCTCGTAATCAATTCCATGTTCTTGAGTAAACCCCCGAGCAACAAGATGAGCTTTGTAACGCTCAATGGAACCATTAGAGTGGGTTTTGATCTTGTAAACCCATTTGCAACTAACAACACTCTTGCCAGGTGGAAGGACAACTACAACCTGGGTATGAATTTTAACTGAAGCCTGTAGTTTATCACTCATAGCTTGCTACGAAAAAGGATTAGACCAAGCCTCTCGATAGAAAGTAGGTTCATGACTAGAAAAAACAGTGGAACCAATAATGAAATCACGAAGAAGTACAGAAGGTTGTGTTACCTGAGTAGAATGACGAAGAGGTACCTCTGGTGCAGAAGATGATGTAGTGGAATCAAGATATGTGTAAGGCTCACTGGGAGAGGGAATGATAACAGACTATGAGGCAGAGCAGAATCCTCAAGATAGGCTGAAGTCATCATGTCAGAAATAGTGTCATTTAATCCGTGGCCTCTCATGCTTGGTGAGTTATGGATGCTTGGAGGCAATAGTCAGGTCAAATACAGTTTTTTCCATTCCGATTTTGGGATATATTTAGAAGTTTTGCTAAATGCCATTTAGGCTCTGCCTTGCCTATTTTCTTCGCCCTAATGTGCTTTGCCCTTGTCTATTTTCAAAGCACATTTTTAGAAAATTGACTTGCTTTTATTTTATTATTTTCATTTTTCGTTAATCTATTTATTCTTTTTATAGCGACTCTAGTTTTTACCCGACATTTTATTATGTTCTGGACTTGGGTTTCATGGTTCAATGTTGTTGTCCATCTCTTATTACCCTTGTTGTTCTTTGGATTAGTCATTTGGATTGTAATTGTGTGTTTGGAACAGGTTGGTTGCTTGATTTTCTAAACCTATGTTGCCTAGATTTTTACTCCTCTGCTCGAGCAGTCATTCTTGCGCTCGAGCGGGCTTTGAAATTTTTCTCCTCCGCTTGAGTGGCCATTCTTACGCTCGAGTAGGATTTGCAAATTCTCAAATTTTTTTTTTTGCAGACCTGCAAATGTTGGAAGAGTGTATTTGATACTCAAGTGTCACTTTCCACACTCGAGCGGACTGCGTGTATAACAGTCCATGAAGATGACCTTTTTCGTCACTTTTTCATTCCTCTCTCTCTCTAAAACTCTCCAAAACCCTAGATCTTGAGTTTCTCTCTCTAAAACTCATATTCTCTTTACTATTTCACCTAGATCCATTGGGTTCTTCACCCTAGTGCCTTTGAGAAAAGGGTAGAGCACGTCGTGGGCTCTCTTTTCATCCAAACAAAAGTAAGTTTCGGTATCTTTGAAGTTTCAACCTTGCTTTGCTTGTCTTCTTTTCCTGAGGTAGGGATTTTCTACACTTTCATATAGTCTTTAGCTTAGTTATTTGTCGTTGTGTAACAATGGTGGGATTTGGGAGTAGTTTGAACAAACTTAGGGTTTGGGTGTGAAATAAAAAAAAAAAGGTTTTTGATGAATGGAAAATAAATGGTTATGGAGTTGTAAATGAGGTTGTATTGTGTCAAAATTGTTGATTTTGGAACTTGGGTTGATGTTTGGAAAAATGGGGAGCTTGCCCTAAAATGACTATAATATTTATTTTGTATAAATAAATGAAATTGGTGTTGTAAATATAAAATTGGACGGATATTGAAATAGATGGTGGAGTTGAGTATGTAATACTCTCACCTTTGGAGGTTTTGAATAAATTATCTGTCTTGAGATTGAATATCTGTTTAGAAATAACTGTATTGGGCTATTGGTGGATGATAGCTATGATTATTGTAGAAATTGCATGATGATTAGGTGAATTAAAACTAATTTATTGTTGATTGTCATTGAATATGACTATGTTTTACATACATTGTATATGTATGATGTTTGGGAGGAGAAATGAGTTGTACTCCATGTTTGGGAGGAGATAAGGGATGGACTCCATTGAAATTAAGTTGGCCGGAGTGTCCAAGGTGAAAGTTTCGAAATCTTGTGTATACATGGGTGCCGATCCCGATGACAAAATTTTCGTAAAATGACAGATTGAAGTGTTTGTGTGGTTAATGTGTTGATTTGATAACCACTGAGTTGTAGTCTCAGTTGGGTTGTTGAAAGATAATGAAATTAACTCATGAATTGAAATGTATTGAAGGAAATGGAATGAGATACGAACTTGTTGCTTTATGATTATATAAAATGTGAATGTTTTGTCATAGGCATTGTGTATGCACATTGTACTTATATCTCTGCTAAATCTTATATACTGTGTTAGATTATTCCTACTGGGCTTTGGCTCATTCTATTTGGGAAAACTATTTTCAGGTGCTGGTGACATTCCTCCGCCAAGGCAATAGCTTAGAGGGATTTTTGGGAAGGAAGGGCTTCTTTATTTTGTTTTACTTTTTGTATAGCCAAGGGCTTAAACTGTATTGAGCTAGGCTCACTTTTGTTGTAACCAAGCAACGACTTGGAAAGATGTAAGCCTATAGGGCATTTAATTACCTGTTTGGCTCTCAGTTCTCTTATCACTGTAACACATGCTGTAGATTCAAGATGAACGGTTTATGAATGTATATCGCATGTGTTATCTTTTGTATACAAACTTGATTAATGGAAGCATATTATTTCAATTATCTTTCCGCTTATGGGTTATATTTATGGTATAATTTTCGGGGCGTTACACTTTTGACTTCAAAAATCCCAACAAACAGAGCTATGTTGTTTCTAATGATAGCTTTTGCTTTTCTTTCAACAATCTCATTCAAGTAAGTAGTTCTTCATATTCTTTTTGGCAAAAATTTACATGTTCATCTTGTTAACTATTCCTGTGTGATGATCAGATTGACCTTGCTTTACATGGTGTTCTATTCTTGTGCAATGTGTACAATGTATATAAGGGTGTTCAGGCAAAGAAAAGAAGCATGCTACTGGCATCTGGGTTCTTGTGGTGAGATATCTATCTTAATCCAATCCTTAAAGCTTGATATCTTTTGTCAATTTTAAACATTTTGATCTCTATTTCTCTATATCTGATTCATGGAGATTATAGTTGATTCACGCAAGGGAAGGTTACATGAGTAATAATATTAATAATACATGAGTAATAATAACATTTTGATCTCCATTTTGCTTCTGTGAAAAAAAAAAACAATATATTAATAATACTAATAGTAATAATAAATGAAAAGAAGCAGTCGCAACCATCATGAGGTGTTTGACATTATGAAAAATTTCTGTAGTGGTGATTGTTTCTTTTTCCATTTTTAATTATGGGCATTCATATTTGGAAATCATAAGATTTTTTCTATTAATTTGCCTTGTGATTGCAACATTTGCCTAAAAGTGCCAAGATATTTAACTAGGGACAATTACTTGACAATTGGGTCAGTGGACAAAAATTACAAATTAATAAAAAAAAAGTTTATAATATTGATTATTAATGTGTATAATGTTTTTCACTTTTTGGTAAATAAGTTAAATTGACACAATGTCAGTGTAATCTCCCATAAGGTAATTTTCCTCTTACTACATTATGTAGTCTCTTACTTTCCGTTGAAAGTTTGTTCCTAATATTTATATTGTCCTTCACAGACCTTCTCTGGCAATCAGCCTTCTTTCAGCCTTCTACTTCTATCATTAAATGCTTATAATAATGGACAGGTGAGGTCTAGTCTCACCTTTTTGTGCTATAGTTTGTGCATGTTGCTAATCATTGGAGGTTTTGAGAGTTCAAATTTGTTCAAAATGCCCCTTGTCTTTGTAGCCCATTTAGTGGTCTGAAGTTCCCAGATGTCCATTGAGGTTACATGCATAATGTGCATAGAATCTCTGTTAAAATTGAAAAGATGATCACGGCAATGACCGGGTCCCTTTTCCTCTCTTTCTTTTCCTTCTTTTTGGTTTCGCTCTTTTTTGTTCTTGTTGGGTTGGCGCTCTCGGAAATCATTTCCAATTTAAGATTCTTGTTCTTGTGTGTGTGTCGGTGCTGAAGTTTCTTGTTTCGGGAAGTGCAGGGTCAGGTCTGGAGTGCCCGGGGGTGAATTGGAGAATTTTCTGGGCTGTTGGGCGAGGGCCACACGTGCGAGGTTGGGCAGCACGTGCGGGAGGTCAAGCCGCACGTGCGGGAAGAGGGGAGCTCGGTGAGTGTCATTCTGCATAAAAGGCACGAGCGGGGGAAGTGCGGGGGTGAGGGCTGCACGTGCGGGAAGGGGGCTCCGCACGTGCGGGGATGGGTGTCGCACGTGCAGCACTTTGGCAGTCCGAAAATCTGTTTTTCTTCTCTTTTAGTCCGAAAGTGTATCTCATTTTTAACATTTCTCTCTCACTCTAAACTATATTTTCCTCCTTCTTCTCTCTAGAAATCATCCTCTAAACATTAAAAACTCTTTGATTCTTATAATCCCTTGGGTTTAGATCATCATCCTCATCCTCTAATCTTGAAGATCAAGCTTGGGGCTCTTCTTGGTGTAGTAGAAGTTGAAGGATCATCCTTTGGGGCTAGGGTTTCATCTCCCTCTTCATTAATCTTTGAGGTAGGGACACTCTTGAGTTATATATACATGTTTTGCCTAAGAAATGTTGATTTTAAAGTTCACTTGAAGTTTTGATGTTGATTTTGATCTTTACTCTAAATGTAGAGAGGGTTTTCAAAGAAATGGGTTTTATCTTCATCTCCTTAATCCATGAGGATACTCCTTGATAGCACTTTAAAATGATGATTTTGGTGGGATTTTACCAATGAAATGTGAAAGGTTTTGGTCTTGGTGAAAAACCCTAGAATTTGGGGATTTTGAAGAACATATGGAAATGCCTATGAATTTTCTTTCCTTCTTTCTTGTGTTCAATGAATGAGGTAGTGTAATTTCTAACACTTGTTTTGTTAAATATCAACCTTCTTTAAAAATATGAGCAATGAGGAATTATTTCAAGACATTATTAATAAAGGTTGGGCATGTATTGTTATGAGGTGACAATGGTTGTGAACCATGAAATGTGTGAATTGTGAATTGTATAGTTTAATGTTGAAACATTATATGAGGCCTTGAGGAGGCTAGCTTGCTATGGTTTGACCATGGTGAGAAATTGTGATTATGATAAATTGATGGTATGGTAAATTGATGTTGTTTTAGAGATAATTGGAAATGGGTAATGCTTTGAAGCATGAGAAAGATTATTGCATGGCATACACATCTCAAATGATTTTATTATGCATTGTAAATTGAGATTGAGGACATTTACTTCATGAGAGAATAAGATATTGTAATGGAACTATGAAAATGTGTATGGGGTAAATACGGTGGTAAGTCCGGATAGGGGGTGTGGATGATTTGATAAGTTGGCCTGAGTGTCCATGGTGAAAGACCAGAAACCCGCACGGATAGGTGTTGAGCCTTCCGGTTAATACCGGTAAAAATGATAGTTTGGTAGTACTCGTAGAGTCTACTTGCAGACACCAGCCTAGGAATTACCAGTGTCGTATTTACCACTCCTCTTGATTAAGAATTGGAAGTTTTGAAATAAGTTGAGCTTGCAAATTTTATTTGAAAATTAGTAATCTTTAGTAGAGCATGAAATGGATTTGTTTTAAAAGGTGCATGGCATGGCATTGACATTTGTATTTTTAATTGAAGTTGCACAACTGTATATACTTTGTGAGAGTTCTCTACTAGGATTTATGCTCACCCCTATGGGATTTGGTGCATGTAAAGATGTGGTGATCCCGCCGAACTAAGGGCGTGGATATTTTTGAGAAGAGTACATAGCTCTTTCATTTTTGTGTAATTCTTTTGTGAGCCAAGGGCTAAGGTGTATGGGTTGTAGAGACCATTTCGTGTAACCGGGCTTTTGCCTTGGAAGATGTAAGCTCTTAAGGGCATTCTATTGTTTTGAAACTAGATGCTTCACGTGCTATAGATTCATGTGTTCTTTTGTTTCGTTGAATGTATACCGCATGTGGAACTTTTGTATAAACTTATTATCAATGATGTAAAAGTGGAAGGTTTATTGCTATTGTTTAGTGAATGACAATTAATATGGGTAGTTCATGTTGAATTTTTTTTCGGGGCGTTACAATCACACTAGTTTTGATAGTGACCAAATCCAGAAGTTTTGTAAACTTAACACTTTGGTCCCAAGTCAACCATGTGGGTGTGAACGGGATTTGGCTATGGTTTGCTTTTTTTTTTTCCTTGGTGACATTAGGAACACACCGTAGGAAATTACACACTACAGGAAATTAAATTTGATAATCATTTCGTTATCACATCAATACAACTCACTCATATTAGGTGGGTTCGATACCCATATAAGAAGGATGTGTCTACTTCTACCCATGTTAATAAAAGAATTGTTTTTGTTTTATTTTATTTTTTTGGAAAAGCATAAAAAACAAACTTGTTTAGTATATTGTTTTCAAAACATATTATCACTCTCTCCTCTCTTCCCCACCACCCATTGCCAGCCTCCGACTTGCGACCATCCTCCACCTCTAGCAACTCACCAATCATATTTCTTTATATTTGTTTTAAAAACATTATGTCTAGTACCAAGCAAGTTTTTTGTTTTTTTTTTTACTAGTTTTAATCAAATGGGTTGTAGTTTCTAAGGCTAAAACACTGAGTGGTTTAGGTATCAACAATTTGATCTTTAAAAGTAAGGTTTTACTAGCCAAATGGAGGTGGCGATTTGGGTCTAAAAAGATCATTATGATGTACCGTCTTGATAAAAAAAAATATAGATATCCATTTCAGTATTGAACTCCTGAGTCTGTTAAAATATGATTATATGATTTCTCTGGCAGTTCTTTTGATTGGAAGTTGAGTTTAGAAGAGGCTCTTTTTTTTTTTTTTCTTTTCCTTCTAGGCAGAAGAACTGTTTGTTGATTTGCGAATAATATTGAAGGACTGAAAAGCTGATGATTACTAATAAAAATAGATTCTTAGGTTGTGTTTATTTAATAGATTTGGAGAGTAATTTGGAAAAGGAAAGAAAAAAGGTGTGTGAAACGTAAGTGAAGTGTAATTATATTTTATTTACATTTTACTTACTTTTTTCCTTTTCTTTTGTAAATCTCTCTCAAAATTTATGAACCAAATACAGCCATAAGGTGCAAATGAGATTGCAGTGGGGTTTTCTCTGCCAAATTGCTCTATTTGAATGTAGAGCACCTTTGTGTGTAACTTTGATCATAACAAGTCCATTATTTCTTGTATTTGGAAAAATCTCTATTCATTTTTTGTTGAAGTTTTTTTATTGACAAGATTTCTGTTGATTTTTTTCCTTTTTTTTTTTTTTAGTTACAGGAAAATCCTCTTCTCCGCAGGTCCAAAGCAGCGCCCCTTGTAGAGATCACCATGGTGCCTTGTTGTCCGTTCTTAGTTAGAAATTATAACTTGAGAACTTACCCCGGCCTCCTAAAACAAGTTCCTTAAGTCAAGACTCATGCAGCGGGAGAGTATTGAACCCACACCAAGTACTGTGGTAATAACAACTTGAGGCTTAACCTCTTAACCAATTACGTTACGCCTAGGAAGTTGGCCCAAGGAGTTTCGAACTTGAGACCTAGGGTCTTAACCCCCAGGCCTTTAGCAAGTGCGCTACATGCCTTGGGTTGACTTTTGTTTTGCATCGTATCAAACATTAGAAAATATGAAAAATATTTCCCAAAAAGTGTTTTCTGCCGACACAAATGGAACGTGAGTTTCAGAACAGGGTGTTTTTGGTACATCGCTCTGTTGGGGGGTTTAGTAGTTGGCACCTTGTTAACTACTGGTCTACTGGGTTTTTCTGCTTTTTTTTTTTTGGTTTTCTTGTTGCTCCTGTCTGGATCTTCTTTATACTCTCTTTTATATTGATTGTAATTTTTATCATTACTGTCAAAATATATTCCTTCTCTGCGGATTAAAAGACTGATAATAACAAAAAAAAATCCTTCCAAAAAACAATTTATCTATTTTGAACAAATATATGGAAGCAAAATTTTTATTAATTAATTGTTGAAGAAACCAAGATTGTTTAGCAGCAACTGAACGATACATTTGAATATTTAGTAGTAATTCCCTCTATACCATGACCAAACATGTACCTAGGTAGAGCTCTTTTTATTCATTGCAGTGGTATTACCACAAAATTTTACGAATAATAATAATATCTATTTTCTTCCATGTATGCCAATTTTTTTACAAGGTACTGAAGAGCTAGGTTCCATGTCGGCTAAATTTTTTGTGTCCTAGCACTATAAAAAAATGGACTATTTACGGTTTTGTGTTTACTGCATGCATCAAATGCATGTAGTAGTTAATGTATTGTACGGCATTTTTTTTAAAGTTGTTAATGGTTTGCCAATAACGGCATACGTGCCATGTAAGCCATTTATTCATATATTTATGATATCCAAAAATATGCTGTAAAAAATACATAATTTTACAACTTACAAAAATTTGTCGTAAAATATTAAACATGAGACGACATACACTTCATGTTGTAAAATATCATGACTTTACACCGCATGTATTAATATGTCATGAAAACTTCTACTTAACCAAAATCTCTGTTTGATTTGATTCTAGAATCAATTTTTCTTAAAAAAAAAAAAAATAGAAACTAATTATTTCCAGTCCCAAAAAAGTCATAATCTTATAAATTAATAAGTTTTTTTTTCATCAAATTATATTTTAATTATAAATATATATGAAAAAAGATATTCGGTCCATAAATTCAATTTTAATTTTTCTTTATCCAAAGTCCACGCTCTAAAATAGTATGTCCATAAAGATAAATTTTCGCAAAATGACCAAACTACTCAAGTATGTATCTATATAATAAAGTATGAGGAATTTTGAAAATATGTCAAAATGTCTTACAGATACATTTTGTTTCAAGGGTTGAAATTAATTCCCAAATTCATTCCAGGGTCAAGATTTTTTTTAATTTCTACCCATCCGCCTTATTTTTCCCCTTTTTATTTTCCCCTTTGTGTTCACTCATGAAGAACTCTTCGTTGACTCAACCAAAATCCAGTTGTACTCTCCCACAAATCATCATCGGTGCTGACCACCTCTTCCTCGGTCTTTCTTCCCTCCTTTCTTATATCGCAATATAAGTTGATCGATTGTAGTTTGAAACTTAGGATTTCAGGTTCACAACAATATTCCAAGTTCTAGGGTTTTGATTATATTTTGTTTTTTCTTTTATTATCTGAAACAATTTTCTTTTGGTTGGTAAGCCAGTCAATCATAGGATTTTGTTAGTTTTGAATTAATATAATGTAGAAAAAATGTTTGGGAGCTCTAAACTATGAGCTCTAAGGCCCCGTTTGTTTGGGGTTATAGGAAGGGGATTGGGATTGATAGTGAGTGGGACTACTATATGGGGTGTTTGTTTTGAGAGATGGGGAGGAGACTACTAATACCTTGGTATTAGTAAAGGCCTTGGAAGGGGGATTCATAGTGATGAGGTAGAGATGGTATTAGAAAAATAGTGAGGGGATTAAAAAATTTTTTAATTTTTATATACTGGGAATTTTTTTAAAAAATATTAATGTTTAATTTTTAAAATTTTTTTATTTGTTTTATTATTTTATATAAAAATAATTTAACAATTCCTCACTATTAATCTCCTCATTAGTGTTCAATTAGAGCTTCAAAATTAGAGGGATGAATCATTGTTGTATAATGTATATATAATTTTTTTTTATGGTGATATTGATTGAAATTAGATTAAAATATAAAGTGAATGAAATGTTATAGCAATTATTGTTTAGAAGCAACGATAGTTTCAAGAAACAAGATGTGCATATATATATTTATTCAGTTTTAAAAAGTAATTTTTTTACGGCATATAAAAGTATGTTGTAACAAGTATAATTACTTACGACGTACAGAAAAATACCACAAAAGTAATTATGACATATAAAAAAATGTCGTAAAAGATTATGTGTGATATGCAAAATACGTTATAAAGAGTACAATTATTTACGACATGTAGAAAAATGTGCAAAATATGTTATAAAAAGTACAATTATTTACTGCATGTAAAAAAATGTCATAAAAGATTATATACTGTTGGCTTTTTGGCTTTCGAAGGTTATTTTTGTAATTGCGAGCGCGCCAGTAAGGATCAATCAGTTCTTACAGAAAATTAATTGCCAACCAATTATCAGACGATTGTGTTTTTGTTCTTTCAGCCTCAATGAAGAGGACTTTTATTGGTGGCTTGCTTTAGGAGAATTAAGCAAAATAACAATTAAAGGGAGAACAATTGAAGCATTTCATTAGAATGAAAAACTTACAATGATCCAAACTCAGTCTCGTAGAGGTTTACAACAACAATCTACTACTTGAAACTACTCCTATGAACGAAGTGCAGTACAGGAATTTAAGTGCAGGAATGTAAAGAACAGGAAATGTAAGACTGGAAATGTAAAACTGGAAATATAAAACTAGAAAGGAAAATAAGTAGAATAAGACTGGTTTCTTGGATCTGAGTCTGGGGCTTTTTTCTGGGGCCTTCTCTGCTATTTATACTTCTCAAGGATGACCATCGAACTGCACTTCCAACCGTCGAATTGCTCCTCCATGATCGTTGATCATGTTGCCTTATAATTAGCTCTACTATGCCATCATTTGCAGTTAGGCTTCCCTCCTAAATTTGAATTTAAATGTGAGTAACCGTTGAAGCCACATCACCTTGCATCTCTTCGTTGATTCACTGCTACTCAGATCTCGTAATAACCAATACTAACTGCTACGTGTACGATCAGGATCGAAGACTTAAATAGTCTTCCTGTATTACCCTTATTCTGCCACTCGTCGAATTATAATTGGCTTGTACAAAATATGTAGCCAACATTACCCCCTCACTAATATACCTAATACTTGGTGATATTAGTGGATCAAGGTCTTTTTTCCACGTCTTAGAACGTGCATGGGCTTTGCATTCTTCTTGAAATGCAACTGTCATTCATCATCTACATTAAACTCTCCTTCAATCTTTTGAACACCCCCACCACCTTAGTATTCGAACAGACTGATACATTTTTTTATGGCCAAATCAATTTTCTCTTCCATTGATCGAGCACACGAAGAGTCATCTAATGATGTTGTTCTTCCTCGAAAGAACCTCCATGCATTAATTAGCCACCTTTACCCACCTTTCTATATTTAGGTCATGGTGCCTTTGCAAATTATCAACGCTTGGACTACGAACACATTGTCCCTAATCCTTTGATTTAGAAACTTACAAATATAGACATGGGAAGTTCTATAAGCCCACAATACATCCAACAATAAGTTATGCCAACCCCTAGGATTATCTTCCACAACCTTCTGTATTCCTTTTTTCAAGGACTTATTGGATGATTCAGCTTGACCACTGGCTTGTGCATAATAGGGGGTGGAATTGACAAGGCTAATTCCAAACTCTGCCACAAAAGATTTTACCATCTTCCCATCGAACACAGTCCCATTATCAACAGTTATAGTCTGTGAGATACCAAATCTATGGATTAAATCTTTAATGAACCCAATGACCTCAGTCTGGTCTACAGCCTTGTATGGCTTAGCTTCGACCCACTTTGTGAAGTAATCAGTGGCCACTAAAATGAAACAATGATACTTCGAAGAAGGTCGGTGTATTTTCCCCATCATATCCATGACCTATCCTCTAAATGGCCAAGGTTTCACTACTGCATGCAGGTCAGTTATGGGCACATGCCTTATTGTGCCATGCTTTTGACATGCCTAGCAACCTTTTGCATATTCTATGCAGTTTTTAAGGATAGTTGGCCAATAGTAGGAATGTCTTCGAAGCAACCATCTCATTTTCACACCAGGTTGATGAGCACCACAGATGCCTTCATGAACCTCAGCCATAGCTATTAATGCTTCTTTTGGGCCTAAACAGTCCAGCAATAAGCCATCTCCCCCTCTTTTGTAGAGAGCATTACCATACATCATGTATTGCATAGATTGCAATTTAATTTTTCTGCTGGCCTTCGACGATGGGCCAGCCAAGTACTGCATTATTGGATGCCTCCAATCTTGTTCTTGTAAGTCATTATGGTTGACTTCTAGGACCACATTCTTTTTATTCAAGGGTGGTATTAATTTCTAATATGTTGTTTGGCTTATGTCCCTTTGAGCATTATCCCTTCTCTTGAAGTTCAAAACTTTTTGAGCCACATCATTAGCTCTATTATTCAAGAATCTTGGGACATGAGTTACATTTGCTATTTGAAATTGAGAAAGCAGATGTAATGCAACAACATAGTATGGCAACATGTTTATACTTTGACATTTGAAAATCCCTTTCACTTGGTTAACCACCAATTGAGAATCTCCAAATATGTCAATTGCATGAACCTGTAATCCAATAAGAATTTCCAGTCCCACTATTAAGGCTTCATATTCAGCTTGATTATTAGAACAAGTAACTTCATCCACTTTGAAATCATGTGTGGTTTCTACTCCTTGCGGTGACTTAATCACTATACCAATTCCAATTAGGTTATTGGCTTTTGATCCATCGAACCACATTTGCCATGGTTCAACACTAGCCATACCAAGTTCTATTATCTCTTGGCTTTCTGTTTGAGATGGATGGTCTGCCAAAAAATTAGCTAAAACTTGTCCTTTTACTGCCTTTTGGGGAACATATTCTAAATGAAATTCTAAGAAGGCTAGTATCCATTTTCCAATTCTTCCCCTCAACATAGGTCTAGATAACATATACTTAACCAAATTTGTGGTTGCAATTACCAAGACAGTTGTAGGTAAAAGATAGTATCTTAATTTCATTGCAGCAAAATACAATGCAAGGCACAACTTTTCTACAGCTGAATATTTACATTTACAAGAATTTAAAAACCTACTAAGGTAATAAACAGCTTGCTCCTTGCCTTCTTCATTGTCTTAGGCTAAGAAAGCTCCCAATGAATTTTCTGCTGTAGCTATGTACAACTTCAAGGGCTTATCATCCTTTGGTGGCATCAGCACTGGAGGGTTGGCCAAGTAGGCTTTGATACCTTCGAAAGCAATTTGATGCTCTGCTGTCCATACAAATTCCTCTTCATCTTTCAGCCTTAACAAGGAAGAAAATACTTTAGTTTTCCCTGCAGTGTTAGAGATGAATCTTCGAAGAAAGTTAACCTGTTTAAGGAACCTTTGTAATTCTTTCTTACTTGATGGAGGTCTGGCTTCAATGATGGCTTTGGCTTCATTCTGGTCAATCTATATTCCTTTCTAGTGTACTACATAGCCCAAGAAGTTTCCAGATGATACACCAAAAGCACACTTAAGAGGATTGAGTTTCAACTTGAACTTTCTCATTCTTTCAAAAGCTACTTCTAAGTGAAACAGATGCTTCTCCATGGATTGGGATTTAACTACAATGTTATCAATATAACACTCTAAATACCCTCCAATGAGGTCATGAAAGATAGTGTTCATAGCCCTCTGATATGTAGCCCCAGCATTCTTCAGGCTAAATGGCATTTTAACCCATTCGAATGTGCCAATATTCCCAGGACATCTGAATGTTGTCTTGTGGACATCTTCCTCTGCGATGCAGATTTGGTTATAACCAGAGTGCCCATCCATCATTGGTAAAATTTGATGCCCTGCTGAACTGTCTACCAACAAATCCACTATAGGCATAGGATACTCATCTTTTGGAGTTGCTAGATTTAAATTTCTAAAATCATTGGATACCCTTATTTTACCATTCTTCTTAATTACAGGCACAATATTGAATAGCCATTCAACATACCTGACTATCTTAATAAAGCCTGTCTTGAGTAGTCTAAGAATTTCCTCTTTAACTTTCTGAATCGCTTCTGGACTCATTCTACTTGATTTTTGTTTGTATGGTTTGAAATTAGGCCTCATAGGGAGCCTATATTCTACTAATGATCTATCCAATCCTGGTAGTTCATTATAAGACCATGCAAAACAATCTTTATATCTCTTCAGAACAACCAACAATTGGTCCCTGTCAAGAGCATTCAACCAAGCACTTATATAGGTGGGCTGTTGTATAGAACCTTCCCCTAAATTTACTTCTTCTAAGGGGTCTTGTGTCTGAGAACTTGTTGAAGCTTCTTCTTTGATTCCTTCTGGCTTCGAAGTAATCTTCTTGCTTTGTTCTGCTTCCAAGTTCTTTAATTCAACATCTTTACCATTCTCTTCATAGACAAAGTCTGTCCACAAGGCTTCTTCTTCCTGTATCTCCTGACTTTTGTTTCAATATCCAATGCACAGTATTTATCAAGAGCCAAAACTCTGGCTTGTTGCTGCTCCTGCTTGCAGCCAATTATCATGGCTTCTTTCTCTTGCTCTTGCACTTTCTGGACTATTGATTTTACATCCAATGTTGAGCACTTAATTAGAGCCAAAGACTTGGCTTCTTGTACTTCATCTCTTTGCTTACAACCAGGCATCATTGTCATCCTTAACGACAATCTCTTCATCAACACTCTCCTGGACTAAGTACTTCAGGTGTGTCATTTCCTCATCAGCCGTCACTTCGGCTGAGCCATCAGGTTTCCTCAGTATACTGAGTGGTGTCACTCCTTCAATATACAATTTGGCCTCTGCAAAGTCTGCACAAGCTAGGAAGGGTTGAGGATCTGCATCAATTTTCTCTGTCTCTCCATTGCCCAAGGCCATCATTATTTTCTGATGCAAAGAGGAAGGCACACATTTGTTAGTGTGGATCCAATCTCTACCAAGTAAAGCATTGTACTTAGCATTGCTGTCGATAACGAAGAATGCTGTCATGCAGTCCTTGGTTCCCACACTCAAGTTGATGGGCAGAATTCCCTGAGTTATTTGTTTGTCTCCAGCGAAGCCATCAATGGTTGTGCTGGTTGGGATTAACCTGGGGTTCCTCTTCCCTAGTTTCTTCAAGGAAGATTTCGATAGTAAGTTCACTGCTGCCCCATTATCCACCAAGACTTGGTTCAATTGTATCCTATCGAAGAAGGCATTGATATACAAAGGCTTGACATGCTGTGTCATAGAGTTCGAAGGATACTCAAAAGGATATGAGAGGTTAATACTCACCTCTTCTTCACTTTCGTATTCAGTTTCCATTGGGGTAGCTATTCCGGATTCATCTTGCACCATACTGACTTGTGAGTCTTCACTAGAGACAGGAATTGGGTCAATTTCTTGTCCCTCCTGGTCCTCATCTCCAGCTTGGAATTCATGCGGTAGTATGTGTACCATATTTACTGACACTGAGCCAAATTGGATGGCTGGCTGTGCCTGTTTCTCCTTTTGGCCACCTTGTTCAATTACTTCAGAAGCATCCTCCATGCTGCATTCTGGCACTTCATTACTAACAGACTCCTTCGAATGGTCTTTTCCGACTGGCTTTTCAACCAAAAATGTTTGTTCAGCCATGAAGGCTTCGAACATTTCTTCCTCAACCATTCCTTTCTCCTGGCCTAGGCCAACTTCTTCTTCTGTCTTGCTATCACTCTCCATCAAAGCCTTCTCCAATCCTACTAAACTGGACTTCTCTCTGGCTTTTAGTTCAGAGTGAACTTTGGCCAACTGTTCTCTGCTGCTGCCCATTTTGTCTTGTAGAGTTGGTTTCGGAGTATGGTCTGACTTTGGATTCTTCTTTCCTTCTATCTGGACCAATAAAGAGCTCTCCCCACTTTCTTTCAGGTCTTTCTGGTACTGAGTGTAACTACGCTAAATCGTTCTCCTTTGTGATCTCAAAATTACTGGGACCATATCTGGTTCCTTTATTTTTGGGTGTTTAAGCAATACCCAATTGTTTGGGGCCACCAAAGGAGGCTTGACCATCCTACCTTGGTTTCCAACAACATCTCTTTGGGTGGACACTTCCCTAGGTTTGTTCTGCATCACAAAGCAATTTGGAACTCCAGGTACCCATGAACTTGCTGACCCAGCTGTTGAACTGTTTCTTTCTTCTTTCAAAGCCATCTTCGAAGCTGGCAGTGAAGGCCACTGCTTGGGCCTGACTTCATGTTTTGGGCCTGATCCAGGCCTTTGATGAAGGTGGCCACTTTCTGTCTTGCGTGAGGCTGGTCTAGGGGGCCAATCTCTAGCTTTGAGCCCATAAACTGAACCCTTCTCCAGTCTCCTTTCAGAATGACTACTCTCCATTCTGTAATAATTAGGTAGCCTGGACTCATATAAAGGCCTCTTGCCTTTAGAATGCATTCTATCGGCTGTAGGCTCAACCACTAATGGCTGCTGCATAACACTAGCCGGATACGGCCTTTTGTTATAGGCATTGGTTGGTTTAGGACGTCTCTGCACATCCTTTTAATATTGCTTCCCATCAATTGGAAGCCCTTTTAACCATTTATAACTCAGTCTGCACCTGAGACACATCCTTTGCATTACAGCTGCCTCTAAGGAATCATCATCCAGTGTTTCTTCATCAGAGTCTTCCCTCTGGCGTGAGAAACCTTGTCCAATAGCTGGTAGATTTCCGGTGTCTTTCTTGATAGTTGTCTGGTTGGTAATATGCATCTGCACATTGACCTCTTCCAGTTCCTGCAAAGATAAATTCTGGAAGTTTGGTACAACAACATTAGCTGCACTTTCTCCAACTTCTGGAAGTGGATTACTGTTGATCCCCATGGCCTTTTCTGCTTTGGCTGGGAATTTTAAGCTTCCTTTCTGAATTTGTTCTTGGATCCTGTCTCGAAAAACAATGCAGTTTTTAGTTGAGTGAGACTAAGAATTATGCCATTTACAATATACTTTTCCTTTAAGTTCATCTGGAGATGGAATTTTTACTCCTTTTGGTAACTTAAGGAAGTTGGCCGCAAGCCAATGATCAAAAATGTCATCTGCCTTTGTTAAATCGAAAGAATATTTCCTATGAAAGTCTTTCTTTTTTAACTGCTGGTCAATTGTTGTATCCTTATGAATTAATGCTTTACAGATCACAGGTTCTTTCCCCACAATCTCTGCTGCATCAATCTCATAGTTAGGATCTCTATAATATGTCTTGTATGATGCATTATTTCGATCTTGTTCCTCCTCTAGTAATGCTTCATATATAGACACCTTATAGGTTAGTTCCACCAAGTCTCTAAACTCAGTTGAGTCAAACTTCTTTCGAAGCCTAAACTCTAAGCCATTTTGAGCCAATCTTATGAATTCTGGCTCTAGTAGGATGACTCTACATTTATTTCGAGCTCTTTTAAATCTGGCAATAAACTGGGTAGCCTTCTCTTCAGGCCTTTGACTTAATTTTGCCAAGTCTGCCATATAAACCTTTGGCTCCGATTGGAAGAATTGGGCATGAAATGCCTCTTCCATTTGTTGCCACGTTTGGATAGAGCCAGGTGTAAGGTTAATATACCATACAAATGCTCCTCCAGGTAGGGAATTTGGAAATAACCTTAACTTCATATAGTCATTATTAGTAAATTCACCGCATTGAGCAGCAAACCTAGTAATATGCTCCACTGTCGACTGGTTTCCATTCCCATAAAAAAGGACAAAATTTGGTATCTTGAAACCTCTTGGGTATTCATGTACCCTATCTACCCATTCTGGGTATGGTTTCCTGTACACAGGAGTCTGGACCCCCCGAGCCATCGGTCCACACATCTCTCTAACAATATCAGCAATTTGGTCCCTACGGACCATATTTGGTGCCTACTGAACCACTACTGAAGGGACAAACACAAGATTTGGTTGACAAACTTGTGCCTGTGGTCCTCTTGGTCCATAAGGTGGTACATTTGGGACTGGTTGCCCCTGAGGTGCAGGTTGCTGTTGGGGGTGTGGGTAACCCCTTTGAGCCTGTCTTACGAAAGGACCTGCGAAAGGTACTAGAACAGGTGTTGTGTCTCTTCCATTTGTAGGAAAACCTTCCAACCCCCTGGGCATGATTTCGAATAAGGGATTAGTGAACCCCCTCGTGCTAGGTATGGCTTCGAACATGGGATTTGGAACCATTTTATGCCATTTTCTTGTACTGGGCCAGATCCACCAACTTGCATGGCTTCACTGTTAAATATTGAGGCATTTTGACCTGCTATAGGCCTCGAAATAGGTTCGTACCAAGACTGAGGCGATGGTCTTTCATAATTTTGATTACTAGTTTGACCATTAGAATGTCCATTAACTTGCATAGGTTGTTTATCTCTGGCCAATCTTTGCTGAGAGACATTTGGAACTTCCTCCATGTGTCTTACGTTTGTTGGTTGGTGGTTATTCATTCGATGCAAAAAAGATGTTGCCCACCTTTCCATTGTGTTCATTAATTGTTGTCCCATGGCATCTATTAGGCCATCCCATGGATTTATTGGCTCAGCAGATGGAACAGTGGATGGTCCGATTCCTTGGTTTCGTCCAATACTATGAACATGTGGTTCTTGTTCCGAAGTGCTGGTCTATTCGACCATAGGTTTTGATAAAATGAGAGTTTCCACAGGGCGTGTTATCACATTATCCCCTGGATTAGGTATCTCTCTACCTCTCCTTCCACGCCTTCTTCCAAGCGTTCATTTTCTCCTTGTCTCCTATGTCTAGCCATTTCAATTAGTCTCGTTAGGCTTGCCAAAAATATATGTTGACTTTTTGGCTTTCGAAGGTTATTTTTGTAATTGCGAGCGTGCCAGCAAGGATCAATCAGTCCTTACAGAAAATTAATTGCCAACCAATTATCAGATGATTCTGTTGTAGTTCTTTCAGCCTCAATGAAGAGGACTTTTACTGGTGGCTTGCTTTAAGAGAATTAAGCAAAATAACAATTAAAGGGAGAACAATTGAAGCATTTCATTAGAATGAAAAACTTACAATGATCCAAACTCAGCCTTGTAGAGGTTTACAGCAACAATCTACTACTTGAAACTACTTCTATGAACGAAGTGCAGTGCAGGAATTTAAGTGTAGGAATGTAAAGAACAGGAAATGTAAGACTGGAAATGTAAAATTGGAAATATAAAACTGGAAAGGAAAATAAGTAGAATAAGATTAGTTTCTTGGATCTGAGTCTGGGGTTTTTTCTGGGGCCTTCTCTGCTATTTATACTTCTCAAGGATGACCATCGAACTACACTTCCAACCGTCGAACTGCTCCTCCATGATCGTTGATCATGTTGCCTTATAATTAGCTCCACTATGCCATCACTTGCAGTTAGGCTTCCCTCATAAATTTGAATTTAAATGTGAGTAACCGTTGAAGCCATATCACCTTGCATCTCTTTGTTAATCCACTGCTACTCAGATCTTGTAATAACCAATGTTAACTGCCACGTGTACTATCAGGATCGAAGACTTAAATAGTCTTCCTGTATTACCCTTATTCTGTCACGCGTCGAATTATAATTGGCTTGTACAAAATATGTAGCCAACATATATGCTATAAAAAGTATGCCATAAAATGTTTTGTGCAACATAATTAATTACTTTTCACGACTTTATAAGCATGTCGTAAATGACAATCAACTTTTCACGCCATATTATATAACATTTGCATGTATTTCGTGAAAGAGTTTTTACAGTATACACACTAAGCTGTAAAAATTCAATTTTGTTGCAATATTGCATTGGAGATTATTACCAGGCGCAACACCAAGTTGGTTGCAATAGTCAGTGTAGTACTTAACACGAGCATTGACTGCATCCGGGTTATTACCATTGCACTCGCCAATGTTGATGGCTTGGATTGTTGCACCGAATCCAGAATTTATGACATTGTGAACGTTGTTCATCCAAAACCACAAGGCGGTCTTGAACGGGACCACTGAATCTGTTGCCACAGTTTCCGTTTGTTTAGTCCATCGAACCCAATGCTTTGCCCAGCAGGCCCATAGTTGTAGTTCCATGACAGTTGAAGAGGACCTCTGCCATAGTAACTCTTGTTTGGCGCACATGGGTACTGAATATTTGATGCATCACAGTAGTTCTGAGAGGCACCATTTACCTCTTCAATATAGCAAAAAACTGCCAAATCAGAAAGTTTTGTGTGTCAGATATATGTTGGTAAAATA
>CM069910.1:41194615-41304870 GCA_036172215.1 Camellia granthamiana
AACTTAAACCTAGCTCATTTTCTCCGTGAGAATGCTCCTACTATGAACGAGGATGAAAACTGACCGGCAAGTGGTTGCAGCAGGTCGATGCTTGGAAACATGTTGATTTCCTTTGCCGGAACTATATTTTTGAATGGACTTGACAACACATTAGACAATGTCTACAGTCCTATCAAAACAACAAAGGAACTTTTGAGAGTCTTTGGAGAACAAGTACAAAACAGAAGATGCCGGCTCAAAGAAATTTATGGTTAGCTAATTCATGGATTTTGTGATGGTTGATTCTAAGGCTATGATTAGCCAAGTTCAAGATCAATCTCCAACTCATTCTGCATGACATTCACTGCAGAAGGCATGTCTCTCAGTGAATCTTTTCAAGTTGCAGCCTTAATTGAGAAAATTACCACAAGACTAGGAGGAATTGAAGAATTACCTCAAACACAAGCACAAAGAAATGTCTTTAGAGGAATTGATTGTGCGTTTGAGGATTGAGGAGGACAACCGCAATTCTGAAAAGCAAGCTAGTAAGCATCTAATAGAGTCTAAGGCAAATGTGGTGGAACATGCTCCAAAAGCAAAGAAACGGAAATTTTTTGGAGAAAGTTCATCGCAAAGCTCTAAAGGGGGGGGGGGAACTAAAAAGTACAAGTTTAATGGCAAGTGTCATATCTATGATAAAGAGGGACATCAGGCCAAAGATTGCCGTAACAAAGGCAAAAACAAAAGAAGAACAAGCAAGAAGCCTGCTCAAGCCAATATGACCAAAGTGGACAAAATTTCCAATGGTGTCGATGACATAAAATCTTTATGCAATTGTTTCCGAGGCAAACCTTGTCGAAAATCCTAAATAATTGTGGGTGGGCACTGGTGCTACTCGCTAAATCTGTGCCGACAAAAAGATGTTGACACCTTATTCAGTAGTGGACATCAGTGAACAACTTTTTATGGGCAACTCCTCAACTTCCAAAGTTGAAGAACAAGGAAAGATTGTACTTAAGATGACATTTGGAAAGGAATTCACTCTCAACAATGTGCTGCATGTACCAGACATTCGCAAGAATCTTGTTCCTGAATCTTTGTTGAGTACAAATGGGTTTAGGCTAGTTTTTGAAAGTGACAAGTTTGTACTTACCAAAAACGGGATGTATGTAAGGAAATGTTACATGTCTGATGATTTTTTCAAAATGAATGTAATAACTGTTGAACCCTCTGTTATTAATAAAAATACATTTTCTTCTTACTTGCTTGAGTCTTCAAATTTATGGCATGGTAGACTTGGACATGTTAATTATGGATCTTTGCGTAGATTAATTAATATGGAATGTTCACTTAAATTTGACATTGATTCAAATCATAAATGTGAAATTTGCGTTGAGGCAAAAATTATCCAAAACTTATTTTTATTCAATTGAAAGAAGTACAGAACCACTAGAATTAATTCATAGTGACATTTGTGATTTTAAATCAATTCAAACTAGAGGTGGGAAAATGTATTTTATCACTTTTATAGATGACTATAGTAAATATAGTTATGTTTATTTAATTCGAACCAAGGATGAAGCTTTGGAAATTTTCATTCAATATAAGAATGAAGTTGAAAATCGACTTGGTAAGAAAATCAAAAAACTAAGAAGTGATAGAGGTGGTGAATATGAATCACCTTTTGGTGAGTTTTGTAAAGAACATGGAATAATTCATCAAACCACCACTCCTTACTCACCTCAGCAAAATGGAATTGTTGAAAGGAAAAATAAGACTTTAACAGAAATGATGAATACCATGTTAATCAGTTCTGGATTACCTCAGAACTTGTGGGGGGAAGCAATACTTTCTACTAATTATATACTTAATAAAGTATCCCGAAAGAAAGTGAATCAAATACCTTATGAAATGTGACATGGGAGAGTACCATCCTACAAATACTTAAAAGTGTGGGAGTGTTTGGCTAAAGTGGCTATTCCTAGTCTTAAAAAGACTAAGATAGGTCCTAAAACCGTTGATTGTATTTTCATTGGTTATGTCAAGAATAATAGTGCATATCGGTTTTTGATTCATAAATCAGAACATTCCGAAATGCATGTAAATACTATTATTGAATCTCAGAATGCATCTTTCTTTGAACATGTATTTCCGAATAAAATTGGACAAGAGACTAGTACTAACAAAAGATCTAATGATGCTATTACTAGTCAGGATCAAGAACATGATCAAGAACAAGAGCAAGAGATAGATCAAAATAAGGAAGAGGAACCTAGGCATAGTAAACGTGCTAGAACCTTAAAATCTTTTGGTCCAGATTTTTTAACATTTTTGTTAGAAAATGAGCCTTTAACTTTTAAAGAAGCTATGTCCAGTCCTGAAGCTCCTTTATGGAAAGCGGCTATCAATAGTGAAGTTGAATCCATTCTACAAAATCACACTTGGGAATTGGTGGATTTGCTACCAGGTTGTAAATCTCTTGGGTACAAGTGGATTTTCAAAAGAAAAATAAAAGCGGATGGATCAATTGACAAATATAAGGCAAGACTTGTGGTCAAAGGGTATAGACAAAAGGAAGATCTTGATTACTTTAATACATACTCACCGGTTACTAGAATAACATTCATTAGAATGCTAATTGCTATTGCATCTTTGTACAATCTAGAAATTCACCAAATGGATATGAAAACCGCTTTCTTAAATGGTGAGTTAGATGAAGAAATTTACATAGAACAACCAAAAGGATTTTCTGTTCCAGAAAAAGAAAAGAAAGTGTGTAAATTAGTTAAATCATTATATGGTTTAAAAACAAGCACCAAAGCAAGAACATGGAAAATTTGACAAGGCAATGATGTCAAATGGATTCAAAATTAATAAGTGTGACAAATGTGTTTATATTGAAAACACAGACAAATGTTATGTCATTGTATGTCTTTATGTAGATGATATGCTCATCATAGGTAGTAATAATGAAATGATTAAAACTACCAAGAAAATTTTGAATAAACATTTTGACATGAAGGACATGAGAATTACTGATGTAATACTTGGTATGAAAATTACCAAAACATCAGAAGGATATACTTTGTCACAATCTCATTACATTAAGAAAATACTTGACAAATTCAGCAAAGATAATGATCATCTTGATAGAACACTTGTGGATGTTAATTTGTTTCTTTCTAAGAATGTACAGGAAAGTATTTCTCAATTAGAGTATGCCCAAATTATTGGAAGCTTAATGTACTTGATGAACTGCACTCACCCAGATATACCTTATGCAGTAAGTAAATTAAGTAGATATACGAGTAATCCAGGAGTAAAACACTGGGAAGCAATTATAAGGGTTCTAAGATATCTCCGATTTACTCGTAACATTGGACTAAATTATACTAGATATCTAGCGGTATTTGAAGGTTACTGTGATGCAAATTGGATATCGGATACTAGAGACTCAAAATCCACCAGTGGGTATGTTTTTACTCTTGGTGGGGCGGCTGTGTCTTGGAAATCTTCCAAACAGACTTGCATTGCTAGGTCTACTATGGAATCATAATTCATAGCTTTAGATAAAGTTGGGAAAGAAGCATAATGGTTTTTCCACTTCCTTGAAGATATTCTAATGTAGCCAAAACTGGTGCCTCCTATATGCATACTTTGTGATAGTCAATCAGCAATTGGTAGAGTATAGAGTCATATGTATAACGGTAAGTCACGACATATTCGTCATCGACATAACATCGTGAGACAACTACTCTCTAATGGAATTATTTCCATTGAATATGTGAAGTCTAAAGACAATATAGCGGATCCACTAACCAAAGGGTTAGCTAGAGAGTTAGTTGAAAACTTATCGAGGGGAATGGGACTTAAGCCTACTAAATAAGAGTTATCACAATGGCAACCCAACCTAGTTGACTGGAGATCCCAAGATCTAGGTTCAAAGGGACAACCGAGTTGTGAATGACTTAGAAGGATCACTGGGAGTCCAACTCCTACCCATTTCTATGATGAAATAGTGATGTCTGCAGCGGTTTAGGTTAAGTAAAACTTTAATGATTCTTATATCTAGGTATACCTAGTGGAGTATGGCAGGATACTCTTCATAGGAATCACCTATGTGAGTGTGAACTGGGCCGGTTCTATGAGATTTGTGAAGGCCTACAATTCTCTAGAGCACTCATGAAATACCAGGTTGTTCAGGGCCAAAATGAACACAATAGTGAGAACTAAACTGTGTCTGGGAATATACTATGTAAGTTCTATTGTCTTGGTTTACACAAACGGTTGAACAGTTTGAGACATCATGTTCACTGGTTAGCTAGAAAATCTGATAGTGTCTTACAAGGAAAGGTTCAAAGCCAAAAGCTACCTATCTTTTGCAGAATATTTTCAATTTCTGTACTCTTTGTAATTGGATCATATTGTTGCATTTTCTCTCCGTCAAATTCCATTCATGTAGGGGATTGTTGGAAAATTAGTTTTATATAAGCTTATTTTGGACTAACTTTGAGCCCAAAATTGAGTGGGCTTTTTGGGGTGGGTCTGAAAAGGTGACGTGTTCCTTGCCACGTGGCAAGTCACACGGTGAAGATAGTTCGTCAAAACCATTTATGAGTGAATGGGAATTTGACGTCGTTTTTTCGGGTTCGTGGAATGGACATTTAAAGAATTAAATGTGGGTTTTCTTTGTAAGGCTTGTCCCACATTGAAACTTGAAGAGAACTTATATATGTATATAAGTTTTTGGTGACAACACTTAGGTTGGGCCCTAAGGGGCACCCTAAGTTTGTAGAAGGGAGGAGTTATGGACAAAGTGAACCTTAGCCCAAACCACCACATGTGTGTGCGCGCCTCCGGCCGTCCAGTCGAGCCGTGCCGGGCACGGTTGTGGGTCGGGTTGGTTCTTATATTAATTTTTTGGACAAAATTCATTTGAATTTTTTTCAAAAATACTTGCGAGAAAATTTAATTTAATTCAAATTTGAATTTAAATTTTTCTGTCCAATGTTACCTTCTCAAGTACAAATTCCACAACAGTTTAAACAGTCCAAATAGGTTGCCAATCTGTTGAACCCCGGACAGATGCATTACTGGCCAGACAGATTCAAATTTGGACAGTTATTTAACTGCTGCAGTTACAGATCTGTTCAGTTTCCAAACTGAACCTGTTCAAAGGTTTTATGCACCTGTTAAATTCAAAAAACATACTTGTTCGGACAGATCTTTTGGCCTATAAATTCCAGCATTTTTCAACAGCTTTGGGGGTTGAAAACTAATTTGAAAAATTTCATTTTGCTATCCATTTCTTGCTTTGTTTGCATTATTCTTCATATTAGTTGTTTAGGGAAATTTAAAGAGAGTATAGAACACAAAATTTTTGTTCGCCGTATAAATTGTTTAGAGTGCTACTACAATTTGTGAAGATCATTGTATCTTGGGAAATAGACGTCATTTGTCCGTAAGCATCGTAGCGGAGCGAATCTGTCTTAAGGACAGAGTGTCACACACTCGACTTGATCTTTTTATTATTCATTCGGTTCGGTAAAATAAATTCGGTACGTTATTTATTTTATTTGTTTGATTTGGTTTCAATGTATTTATTATACATAGAAGATTGTTCCAACAGTTCCAGTGGTGCCAAACAAAGGGTAGGAGCTGAGGGCATTAAGAAATGTAGAGCGGGTGAAGAAGCTTTTCCCTACACATCCAGCAGGAGCTTGATTGATTATGCCATTGAAAAATGCCTGTGTGACTATATCAGGAACCGAGTTCTGACCCAATACGATTTTTGGTACGATACTGGCAAGAATTCCAGCCAGAATGATTGTCAGTAAGCTGTTTTTGATATTGAGGGATACCATTTTGGAAGAGAAATGTGTGGTTGGAATAGTGTGTGCTGTGGGATGAAATTAAGGTGAGAGAGACATGTATTTATAGCTGTACAATGGAAAATGTGTGAAAAATCAACATTCTTATTATATGATAAATGTTTTCAAATTAAAGTTTGAAAAGTCTAAAAAATAATAAATCAATAACAAAATCAGACCAATCATCTCATATAAGGTGAGTCCTATATTTTTATGAATCCTATTTTTTTTGGCTTCAATTGATGAAGCATTGATGTTTTAAAAGAAGTTGGCGGCGTATGAAACACACTGATTCAGACATATCTGACTTGTGGTAAGCTGTTAAGGAGTAACGATCAGTCAAGTTTGTGGGTTTATATAATATTGTGAGGACTAATTCGTTTAGGAAATAATATTCAAGATTGGTGGATCTAACACATTTTTTGAAGACAAATTACACTCATAAATTACAAATTTTCAAGATTGGTGTTAAATCTTTTTTTTTTAGATTTATAGTTTTAATTACTTTAATTTTACCTTTAGCTTTTTAAATTGGGTCGATTCACATATTAAATTGAAATCAGGGAACAAAATAGCTCATTCAATAGTCTCAAAGTGATTGAAAGGTTGACATTGAATTTGAAATGATTAATTCCCGGACAATTTTGCACTTGATTTCTATTCAATTTCTTAACGGATATTAACAATTGAACTAAATTAACACAACGTAAAAAATTAAAGTGCAAAATGGATAAAGCTAGAATTATAGGGACAAATTGGCGTAAGAGGCAAATTACAGGTCCACGGGACTAAATTGAAACTTGAAGGAACTACATTACATGAAACTGTTATTATAATTGAAACAATAGAGACTAACTTGAGATTTGAAAGAAACTACATGAACTATTAGTCAAACGTGCCCTTTTTTAAGCTTTCAAACAAAGTCATTGAATCAAATTGGGGAGGCCTAAAACTATATTTTCTTTGAACAATACAAGTTTGATTCTGATTACAATAATAAATATTTAAATAGATTGAAGAAACCACTACAGATTTCTAAACAAAAAAACGTAAGCAATCTAGTGACATGTACCAAGCAAATATATATATATGCATATATTGTTTATGACCTGAATCGTTATATGACTCATCTTTATATACCTATGACTAAGACTGAGCAAGAGAAAGAAATAAAAAGTCTTTTGCATACTCAAGAAAAGTAAAATACAGTGAATTTTCGAAGAGTTGTGCTGATCTTATCTTCTTGTGTTTAATGGTCAACACAATAGGAACGGTTCATTGTGAGCATTTGTTGAGTTGGATCATGGAGTTGTTAACTAGCTTCTGGTACCTTTTAGATATGTTTTTTTTTTATTTTCAAGTGTTGTTTTTTTTCTTCTAAAAATTTCTATTATTCATCTTAATTTCATAGTTTCAAAGCTATATTATTACGTAATTATATTAAGACCCCTCCAAGCCTGTTTAACCTTTGAAATTCTGGTTCGGAGATTCTGATTTTGTAGAGGAATTTTCCCAATTTCAGTTCGTAATGTTGATTTAATGGGTTTCTCAGGCTCTGTTTAATCAGAATTCTAGGGGACATGTTTTCCAATTACGGTCTTACCTAATTATCATCTTGTATTCCAAACCAAACCAAGACTTAAAGAAGAAGACCACAAAAAAAAATAAAAAATAAAAATAAAAAATAATAATAATAATAATAATAATAATAATAAAATTAAAGAATACAAGACAATTTTCACTAATTTCAAATATTTTTAATTAATTTCACAAGTTTCCCATTCTACAAACCTTTTCATATGATTTGCCTCAACAATCGTGGTTTCTTAAACTCTCTCGACTGTTGAACAACAGTTTTGCGATTAAAACAGTTTGCAGTTCATTTTTGATGTTTCTCACTTCAAATATTGGAATCAGAACATGGAAGAATATCAAAAAAAAAAAAAGAAAAAAAAAAAAGAAAGTAAAAAAATAATTATAAGTGATGAAAGCACAAATAATTTATGCATTAAATTGTGCAAGTAAATCTTATACTTTCATCACTTTGAAATTATTTTGTGTTGATACAATGTTTCATTAATTTCACAAGTTTCCCATTCTATAAACCTTTTCATATGATTTGCCTCAACAATCGCGGTTTTCTTAAACTCTCTCGAATGTTGAACATTAATGCTATGTTTGGTTGGGGGATTTGATGAGGGATTTAGAAAGAGAAATAGAAAAGGTAGGTGAAATGTGAATAAAATATACATATATTTCACATAGTTTTACATACCTTTTCCTTTTCCCTTTCCCTTTCCCTTTCTGTTGGCTTTTGGCTTTCGAAGGGTATTTTTGTAAATGCGAGCGTGCCATCAAAGATCAATCAGTCCTTACAGAAATTATAATTGTCAACCAATTATCAGACGATGGTGTTTTAGTTCTTTCAGCCTCAATGAAGAGGACTTTTACTGGTGGCTTGACTTAGGAGAAATTAAGCAAAATAACAGTTAAATGACGAACAATTGAAGTATTTCATTAAAATGAAAACTTACAATGATCCAAACTCAGCCTCGTAGAGGTTTACAGAAACAATCTACTTGAAACTACTCCTATGAATGAAGTGCAAGTGCAGGAATTTAAAGCGCAGGAATGTAAAGAATGAGTATTTAAAGTGCAGGAAATGTAAAGACTGGAAATGTAAAACTGGAAAAGAAAATATGAAGTAAATGACTGGTTTGTTGGATCTGAGTCTGGGGCTTTTTTTCTGGGGGCTTCCCTGCTATTTATACTCCTCAAGGATGACCATCGAACTGCACTTCAAACTGTCGAACTGCTCCTCCATGATTGCTGATCATGCTGCCTTAGAAGTAGTTCCACTACGCCATTACTTGCAGTTGGGCTTCCCTCATATATTTGAATTTGAATGTGAGTAACCGTTGAAGCCACGTCACCTTGTATCTCTTCGCTGATCCAATGCTACTCAGACCACGCAAGAACCAATATTAACCGCCACGTGTACGATCATGATCGAAGATTAAACATTCTTCCTGTATTGCCCTTACTTCGCCACGTGTCGAATTGTAACTGGTTTTTACAAATATGTAGCCAACATTACCCCTCGCACTAATATACCCAATACTTGGTGATATTAGTGGATCAAAGCCTTTCCCGCGCTTTTTGGAACGTGCATGGAGTCTATATTCTGGAAACACAACCGTCATTTATTGATGATCATTTGCATTAACTCTCTTTCAATCTTTTGAACATCCCAATACCTTAGCATTCGAACAGACTATGGCCAAATCAACTTTTTTCTCTATTGATCAGGCACATGAAGAGTCATTGAATAATGCTGCTTCCCCTCGAAAGAACTTTCATGCATTCATTAGCAATCTTTACCCCGCATTTCTATATTCAGGTCATGGATGCCTTTGCAAATTACCAA
The DNA here is from genome assembly GCA_036172215.1 of Camellia granthamiana. Taxonomy (NCBI): domain Eukaryota; kingdom Viridiplantae; phylum Streptophyta; class Magnoliopsida; order Ericales; family Theaceae; genus Camellia; species Camellia granthamiana. The sequence continues at coordinate 41,203,892 of CM069910.1, forward strand.
CCTTTGGATTACGAACACATTGCCCTTAATCCTTCGATTCAGAAAGTTGTAAACATGGACATGGGAAATTCTTCTTCTGATTCACCCTTGGATTGTGAACAAACTGCCCTTAGTCCTTTGATTCAGAAGGTTGCAAATATGGACATAGGAGGCCCCTCTTCACAATCCTCTGCATAGGATAAGGCTGTGGCTTCAAATTCCTCCGGGGCTTCAGGCTGGTCAAGCTGGTCAGAACCTGAGGTCTGGGAATTAAGGGAGCGAATTAACCATCACTTTGTCGAATTCACCGACCCGTTAGACTTTCCTTCTTATGCGCGAAACTCGGTGATTTATCCTTACATGCCTATCGACCGTCGACGCAGTTTAGAGGATAATCTACTCGTGGCATGGTACACATCATCCATGCCTACAAAAATGGTATGATCTGTTCCCCGTCCGGAAGAGGCACAGGGGTATAACCCCTCATTTTTAGCCAAGAAGGCGAAGTCTCATCCTTCTGACTGGCTTGATTGCGTCAATGTTCCTCGATTTCCTCCTTCCTTTGAAATGGGGCCTTATACCTCCTCATCCGAAAGACTTTTCTGGATAGAGAAATTGAAGCTTACCCTTTCTGCAGAGAAAGTTTTTCCTCCTTACGAACCTCCACCTTCTCCTATTCCAGCTTACCGAAAACAAGCTCAACTCCTGCTTGCAGCCTTTTCTCACCGACCCTTCAATGTTCTTGAGGACGATGTTCCCCTCAAGAACCTTCGATGGACTTGTGATATTCTGACTCAGAGTCATGTCCTCAACTCCATCGCTCAAGCAGAACTTCATATGTTCTTGGACCAACTCCCATCGCTTCTCCATTGGCACCATACTTCTTTGGCCACCACTCAATCTTTGGACCAACTCTCGTCCCTTCGAGTTCATGCCCAGTACGAAGCAGAAAACTTTATTGAAGAATTCGATGATTTCAAGAACAAAGATTCCACTTACTGGGATGACTTGGATATAGACGAATTGGAACAAGAATTGAGGGAAACAGCGTTCGAAATAAAGGCTGAAGAGCTCCATTACGAAGTGAGAACACATCAACTCATGCAGCCAATGTTATAAGAAATAGAGGATAGAATAAAGAATAAACAGAAATTCATTGATCATAGTTGGACTAAGTTTCATGATCTTGTTATTTATTCTATTCCCTATTTTTATGAGCTTGAGTTGTACCCAAATAGGGCCATTCGATGTAATCACTTTTGCTTTAATATAATTAAGACTTTTCCTCTGTTTGACATTGTCTCCGTTTGCCTTTAAAAGCAAATTCAAGACTCTAAACTGAACAATTTCATCCTTCGAACCTGGACTCAATTGTCTTAAATGAAACACTACAAAGAACCAATTATGAACTTTTCCAATTTATGGAATAAAGTTGACAGTTTTGGCTAATTTTTAATCAGAAACAGTGTTTCGAATCTAGCAATCTTATACCTAAAGCTTGTTTCAACCATAATCAACATCTGACCATGGTTAGTATGATCAATTTAGTTTTAAATTGACCATATTTTGCTTCGAGCAACAGTTCATGCTCTTTTAGCTTAACAAACAACTTTTTATAAACCAACCATTGGTTTTGATATTTCGAACACCAATTCCTATCCTTAGAGAGTCTCAAGTTTTGTCTCGAAGGACATTACCTTCGTTAAGAAAACTAAAACAGGTCTTTAAACCCTTTGGAGTAAAACAAACACTTAAGTATTCTTACATTTTTAGGTATGGAAATGTGCTTCGAAGCCGGCTTCTTTGTTTCGAAGTCGTTGTTTTTTGGCTTTGGCGCCAAAATTTGGCTTCGAAGCCAAATATTTTGCTTCGAAGCTAGCCTCATCATCTGGGCTGTGTTTTTCCCTCCAAAAGTATCAATATTGAAGGAAACTCTTCGTATTCGTACTTCTAGTACTTACGACTTACGCAATATATTTTTCAGATACAAAAGCTTTTAAAACCCTTTTGTTTCGTGCTCTAAAATCACTTGCTTTTTTAACACACAAACCCTACCAATCTTTTGTTAACCCTCTCTTCTTTGCTGCTCGCTATCAATGGATCCTTCCTCGCTAAAAGTGCTCGCTGGCGACCGTATCAGCCCTACCATAGCTTTGAAGAAATGTATTGATGAAGAAATTGCCAAGCTAACAACTGGTGGGTCAAGCGCTATAGATGGACGTCTCTTTGTTCCTCGCCACAGCAACCAACAAGAGTACGTCCTAGGTCCCATCTTTCGGGAAGCCCCTGACCAATTTCCAGCTCTATACCCCGTTTGGAGGACCACTTTCTTCTCTACGAAGGAGGGCTTAACTGGAGCAATTGGAGAATGACCCGACCTCATCGCTGCTAGCCAACATTGAGAATCGAATGGGAGGAATGGTATGACAGGGTTGTGCCTGCGAGAGAAGATGACCTACAAGAGCTCTGTATCCTCGACGCCCTTTGTCTTTCCAGGTTCATCATTCCTGAGGACCCCTTTTTAATTCCTGCTGCTTTATGTTTTGGAATATGGCTTTTAATTTCTTCCAATTTTGGTGCGGCATGATGGCCCCCACCGTTCTTGATATTTGCCATCTTCTAGGGCTTTCACCCCTTGGCTCTCCTTTTACTCCCAACTACCTAGACCTCCTTGTCAAATTTTCCCTTTCAGCCTAAACTCTTCTTACAGTGACTTCGTAAAGGCTGAAAATATAAGGGAAGGCCCCGTGAGAGATAGAGAACTATTTTCTTTCATTTTATACTGCCTGTGTAAGTTTCTCTTTTGTACATCTTCTTAACGGATTATGCCTGAGTTCGCTCCACTTGCAAAAGCCCTTGTTTTGAAAAAACGCATAGCCTTGGCCCCATATCTTTTAGGCCATGTTTATAGAGCCTGCTCCCAATTTTGCGAAAGATCTCTTGATGCTAACCAAGGAGGTCCCCTTTGGGTGCTCCAACTCTGGCTCTTCGCCTATTTTACTGACCTACATCCAAAATGTCTAAAATTCCTTGTTCAGGATCCTAGTACTTATGGGGAAAAGTATGCTAGGATTGTTCTTTATCCTACTTCCTTCACTTATTACCTTGCTTTCTTTTACTAACTCCCTATTTCTCCATCTCCCTCATTCTTTTGTCCTTTCGATGCCAATAAAGGACCTGCCTGGCTGCGAACTTTTCTGGCTGATAAAGAATGCTCGACCTCACCTCATAAAGATATGTGGGCTTCTATACTACTACCAAGGGAGTTGTTCATTGGCACTTTAAACCCTCGAGCTTATAAATGTATATCTGAGATGTATTGCCCTTTCCAGTTAGCTAGACAATTTGGGCTCACTCAAGAGATACCTATTCCACTTTGCAGTCTCTCGAATGTTCACCTTACAGTTAGAGACTTGAGAATATCCAACTCAAAGCTAGAGGCGGCAATATTCAAACTGCTGAAGGAATTGAATGAATTTCAATTTGTCCCATTTCTCCCATCTGGCTTAGTTTTGAAAAGATTCCAGAACTGGTGGACAACCAATATGGAAGTGCGCCTATCTGTACACCCTCATGACTTGCTAATAGGGTTAGGAGTGCCTTCGAAGGCTAAATCAACAACAGTTGAGAACATTCCCTCATTTTCTACAGCTACCACAACTTCTCCTGTAGCCTCAACCCCTCCAGCTAAAGTTACCAGAGCTGCTTCGAAGAAGGGTAAGTATTTTCAGGTTCTCTTTTTTTCTTTTGAATCTTTTGTTTGTTTCCTTTACACTTATGTTCTTTGGTGCAGGGTCCCCACAAGAAGAATCCCCCAAGAGAGCTGAAACTTTAGCTACTCTCAAAGAGAGACAACAACAGAAAAAGAAAAAGAAGCTAATCCTCCTTCCTGAGGAATCTGAATCTCAGGCAGAAGAGAGAGAGGTTGAACAAGAGCAAGAAGTACCTTTGCAAAGAACAAAGAGACAAAAGGTGGCTGTCTCCTCATCCGATATAATCGAAAATCCTATTGACGAGGTGACTACCACAATAGTGGAGAAAGAACTTACCTCTGAAGAATCTGAACCCCAGGTTGAAGAGGGGGAGGTTGAAAAGGAGCCGGTAGTATCACCGCCAAGAAGGAAGAGAAAGAAAGTGATTGTTCCTGCTACTGACTTGGTTGAAGACCCTGTTCATGAAATAGCTGCCAAGGCAGTAGAGCAGGAACATTCCAAAGCCATGATTGTCTTCGAGAGAGCTGAGAAGAGACGACAGCAACAATTTATGAGAGATGAAGCTGCTGCTGCTGATGCATTACAAAGGGAAACGGCAAGAAGGCAACAGACTGCCGGACATTATTCCCTTCGCAACTCTCCATTATTGCCAACATTTCTGAAACAAGTAATTTCTTTCATGCTTTTATTCTTTTCTCTTGTCAGCTTTTGGTATTGAAGTTTGACATTGCTTTACATTTCTTCATCTTGCAGCAACAACTACTGTGTTTGTCTTTCCAATGAGGCCTCCCTCAATTTTAGTTGAAGTTGATCAAATACAGAATGCCAGGGTTATTCAAATCGTACTCCCACTTCCAAGACCTACATTCGATGTACCTTCTTTGAGCCCCAGCATTCCTGCATCTCTTCTTCTTGGCTTAGAGCCATACCTCCCTTTCTTGACCTTTGACCTACCTCAGTCCACTTCTCCTTCGAGCCTTGCTCCTCCTCCTTTCACAGAAATTCCAACTGCTACTCCATCTCTAATGGCAGTTGATTCTCCTACAGAGGGTCCTGGTAGCTCTCCAACTCATAGTTCATTACCTTTACCTACTTCCAGCCCCTCTTCACTTGATTCATTGGTGGCTAAGACCATAGAGACTGCCAAAGATGCTCCATCCACTTCTCATATCCCTATGCAGTCCTTTATGCCTTCCACCTCAACTCTCTCTGCACCCCTCATGTCTACGGATGAGGTAGACATCTTCGAAGCCAGACTAGCTAGTCTCTTCGACGTACCCTCTACCTCTCCAACATTGAATGTTGAAGCTGAGCCATTAGTTTTGGCTGACTCCTTGCTGGAAATTTTTGAGAGCTCTTCTTCCTCCAGCAGCAAGCTTTCTGCACCTTTGATAGACCTAGACACATGCCTGGAACTGTTGATTTCTTTTTCGAGGATTCCCTTCGAGGCTCTGCAAAGGCCTATAATCAGAAATGGGTTCCTCCAATGCTGCAAAATTGCTGAGCAGTCTAGCATGAATATTTCAAGTCATCTATCTCAGGCAGCAGCTACTATCGATTTCTACCTCAGCATTTGTCATGCTGCTAAGGCTGCGGATGAGAAACTGGCTAGAGATCAGAGTTTTGTTTCCCAAGTGCATACCGAAGTGTCAAATCTGAAAGAACAACACTCCTCTGCCTCCCACTTTCGAATCCAGCTGCTGGAAAGGAAAGCTCAGCTTGAAGAGGAGCTGTCTGCAGTGAATCAAGCCTTAGTCCGAACTGACACCAAGTTGCAAATCACCAACCAAGGACTGGCTGATCGAAAGGAAGAGATGGCTGTGGCTATTCAACTAGTTTCATCACTTAGCAATAGGGAATCTATTGTACAAAAACAATTAAGACACTGTAATGATTTTTGGGCTAATTTGTGACAAAATGTACTTAATTCTTTATGAAAGAACAAATTTTTATCTGTCATCTGAGTAATCTTGTGTTCTTGTACTTAATGTTTATTTTATTCCTTGTGTTTCCCAAATGGTTGGAAAATAAGGCTTCAAATATCTGCCATTAATCTTTTTAGGATGTATATACCCATTCAAATTTCTCAAATGGTATGCTCCAAAAGGCAGAACTTTATAAATTTGATATGGTCCTTCCCAGTTAGGTGACCATTTGCCAAACTTATGGCTTTTAATTCCTATTGGGAGTATTGTTTTCCATACCAAATCACCTTCATCAAAGCCAATGTGTTTGACTTTCTTGTTATAATTCTTGGCTGCTTTCCTCTTTTGGAAAAGAATGCTATTTAATGCCAAAATTCTGGTTTCATCTATGCTTTCTAATTCCAAGCACATACTTTGATGGTACTGCTCAGGATCTAACTGATCTTGGCATCTTACCCTCAAAGATTTAACATTAATCTCCACAGGTAACACTGCATCATACCCATATACTAAGGCATAAAGAGTGACTCCTGTGCTTGACCTTGGGGAAGTTCTGTGAGCCCACAAAACATCCAACAACAAGTTATGCCAATCCCTAGGATTATCTTCCACAACCTTTTGTATTCCCTTTTTCAAGGACTTATTGGATGATTCAGCTTGACCATTGGCTTGTGCATAATAGGGTGTGGAATTAACAAGGCTAATTCCAAACTCTGCCACAAAAGACTTCACCATTTTCCCATCGGACACAGTCCCATTATCCACAGTTATGGTTTGTGGGATGCTAAATCTATGGATCAAATCTTTAATGAACCCAATGACCTCTGTCTGGTCTACAGCCTTGTATGGCTTGGCTTCGACCCACTTAGTGAAGTAATCAGTGGCCACTAGAATGAAACAATCATGCTTCGAAGAAGGTGGGTGTATTTTTCCCATCATATCCATGGCCTATCCTCTGAATGGCCAAGGCTTCACTACTGCATGTAGATCAGTTATAGGCACATGCCTTATTGTGCCATGCTTTTGACATGCTTGGCAACCCTTTGCATATTCTATGCAGTCTTTAAGGATAGTTGGCCAATAGTAGGAATGCCTTCGAAGCAACCATCTCATCTTCACACTAGGCTGATGAGCACCACAGATGCCTTCATGAACCTCAGCCATAGCTGTTAATGCTTCTTTTGGACCTAAACATTCCAGCAACAAACCATCTCCCCCCCTTTTATAGAGAGTATTACCATATATCATGTATTGCATACACTGCAATTTAATTTTCCTGTTGGCCTTCGAAGATGGACCAGCCAAGTACTGCATTATTGGATCCCTCCAATCCTGTTCTTGTAAGTCATTATGATTGACTTCCAGGACCACATTCCTTTTATTCAGAGGTGGTATTAATTTTTGATATGTTGTTTGGCTTATGTCCCTTTGGGCATTATCCCTTCTCTTGAAGTTCGAAGCTTTCTGAGCCGCATCATTAGCTCTATTGTTCAAGAATCTTGGAACAAGAGTTACATTTGCTATTTGAAACTGAGAAAGCAAATGTAATGCAACAACATAGTATGGCAAAATACTTATGCTTTGACACTTGAAAATCCCTTTTACTTGGTTAACCACTAATTGAGAATCTCCGAAAATGTCAACTGCATGAACTTGTAATCCAATAAGAATTTCCAGTCCCACTATTAAGGCTTCATATTCAGCCTGGTTATTGGAACAAGTAGCTTCATCTACTCTGAAACCATGCGTGGTTTCTATCCCTTGTGGTGATTTAATCACAATACCAATTCCAATTAAGCCATTGGCTTTCGACCCATCGAACCACATCTGCCATGGCTCAATACTAGCCATACCAAGTTCCATTATCTCTTGGCTCTCTATTTGAGATGGATGGTCTGCCAAAAAATTGGCTAAAACTTGCCCTTTTACTGCCCTTTGAGGGACATATTCTAGATGAAATTCTGATAAGGCTAGTATCTACTTGCCAATTCTCCCCCTCAACATAGGTCTAGATAACATGTACTTAACCAAATCTGTGGTTGTAATTACCAAGATAGTTGTAGGTAAAAGATAGTATCTTAATTTCATTGCAGCAAAATACAAAGCAAGACACAGCTTTTCAACAGCTGAATATTCACATTCACAAGAATTTAGAAACTTACTAAGGTAATAAACAGCTTGTTCCTTGCCTTCTTCATTGTCTTGGGCTAAGAAAGCTCCCAATGAATCTTCTGCTACAGCTATGTACAACTTCAAGGGCTTATTCCCCTTTGGTGGCATCAGCACTGGAGGGTTGGCCAAGTAGGCTTTGATACCTTCGAAAGCAATTTGATGCTCTGCTGTCCACACAAATTCCTCTTCATCTTTCAGCCTTAACAAGGAAGAAAATACTTTAGTTTTCCCTGCAGTGTTAGAAATGAATCTTCAAAGAAAGTTAATCTGTCCAAGGAACCTTTGTAATTCTTTCTTACTTGATGGAGACCTGGCTTCAATGATGGCTTTGGCTTTATTCTGATCAATCTATATTCCTTTCTTGTGCACTACATAACCCAAGAAGTTTCCAAATGATACACCAAAAGCACACTTAAGAGGATTGAGTTTCAACTTGAACTTCCTCATTCTTTCAAAAGCTATTTCTAAATGAAACAGATGCTCCTCCATGGACTGGGATTTCACTACAATGTCATCAATATAACACTCTAAATACCCTCCAATGAGGTCATGAAAGATAGTGTTCATAGCCCTCTGATATGTAGCCCCAGCATTCTTCAAGCCAAATGGCATTTTAACCCATTCGAAGGTGCCAATATTCCCAGGACATCTGAATGCTGTCTTGTGGATATCCTCCTCTGCAATGCAGATTTGGTTATAACCAGAGTGTCCATTCATCATTGATAAAACTTGATGCTCTGCTGAACTGTCTACCAATAGATCCACTATAGGCATAGGGTACTAATCTTTTAGAGTTGCTAGATTTAAGTTTCTGAAATCAATGCATACCCTCATTTTGCCATTTTTCTTAACTACAGGCACAATATTAGATGGCCATTCAACATACCTGGTTGTCCTAATAAAGCCTACCTTGAGTAGTCTAAGAATCTCTTCCTTGATTTTCTGAATTACTTTTGGACTCATTCTTCTTGGTTTCTGCTTGTATGGCTTGAAATTAGGCTTCATAGGGAGTCTATGTTCCACTAATGACCTATCCAATCCTGCTAGTTCATTATAAGACCATGCAAAGCAATCTTTATATTTCTTTAGAACAACCAACAACTGGTCCATGTCCAGAACATTCAAACAAGCACTTATATGGGTGGGCTGTTGTATAGAACATTCCCTTAAATTTACTTCTTCTAAGGGGTCTTGTGTCTGAGAACTTATTGAAGCTTCTTCTTTGGTTTCTTCTACCTTCGAAGCAACCTTCTTGCTTTGTTCTGCTCCCAGGTTCTTTAATTCAACATCTCTGCCCTCTTCCTCATAGACAAAATCTGTCCACAAGGCTTCCTCTTCCTGTATCTCCTGGACTTTTGTTTCAATGTCCAATGCACAGTATTTACCAAGGGTCAAAATTCTGACCTGTTGCTGCTCCTGTTTGCAGCCAATTATCATGGCTTTTCTTTCTTGCTCCTGTACTTTCTGGACTATTGATTTTACATCCAATGTTGAAAACTTAATTAGAGCCAAAGACTTGGCTTCTTATTCTTCATCTCTTTGCCTATAACCAGGCATCATTGTCATCCTTAACGATAATCTCTTGATCAGCACTTTCTTGGACTAAGTGCTTCAGGTGTGTCACTTCCTCGTCAGCCGTCACTTTGGCTGAGCCATCAGCTTTCCTCAGTATACTGAGTGGTGTCACTCCCTCAATATACAACTTGGCCTCTGCAAAGTCTGCACAGGCTATGAAGGGTTGAGGATTTGCATCAATTCCCTTTGTCTCTCCATTGCCTAAGGCCATCATAATTTTCTGATGCAAAGAGGAAGGCACACATTTGTTAGTGTGGATCCAATCTCTCCCAAGTAAAGCATTGTATTTAGCATTACTGTCGATTACGAAGAATGCTGTCATGCAGTCTCTGGTTCCCACACTCAAGTTAACGGGTAGAATTCCCTGAGCCATCTGTTTGTCTCCAGCAAAGCCAGCGATGGTTGTGCTGGTTGGGATCAACCTGGGATTCTTTTTCCCTAGTTTCTTTAGAGAAGATTTCGGTAGTAAGTTCACTGCTGCCCCATTATCTATCAGGACTCGGTTCAATTGTATCCCATCGATGAAAGCCTTGATGTACAAAGGCTTGACATGTTGTGTCATAGAATTCGAGGGATATTCAAAAGGATATGAGAGGTTAAGGCTCACCTCTTCTTCGCTCTCATATTCAGTTTCCATTGGGGTAGCCATTCCAGAATCATCCTGTACCATACTCACTTGTGAGTCTTCACTAGATACTGGAATTGGATCAACTTCTTGACCATCTTGGTTCTCATCCCCAACTTCGAACTCATGAGGTAGTATATGTACCATATTGACTGATACTGGAGGAAATGAGCCAAACTGGATGGTTGGTTGTGCCTGTTTCCCTTCTTGGCTACCTTGATCAGTTACCTCAGAAGCATCCTCCATGCTGCATTCTGGCACTTCATTGCTAACAGGTTCTTTCGAATGGTTTTTCAACTAGAAATGTTTGCTCAGCCATGAAGGCTTCGAACATTTCTTCCTCCACCATTTCTTTCTTTTGGCTTATGCTAATTTCTTCTTCTGTCTCGCTATCACTCTTCATCAGAGCTTTCTCCAATCCTGCTAAGCTAGACTTCTCTCTGGCTTTTAGTTCAGAATGAACCTTGGCCAACTGTTCTCTGTTGCAACCCACTTTGCCTTGCAGAGCTGGCTTTGGAGTATGGTCTGACTTTAGAGTCTTCTTTCCTTCTGTCTGGACCAATGAAGAGCTCTCTCCATTTTCTTTCATATTTTTCTGGTACTGAGTGTACCTGCGCTGAATCTTTGTCCTTTGTGATCTCGAAATGACTGGGACCATATCTGGTTCCTTTGTCTTTGGGTGTTTAAGCAATACCCAATTGTTCGGAGCCACCAAAGGAGGTTTAACCATCATTCCTTGGTTTCCAACATCTCTCTGGACAGGCACTTCCCTAGGTTTATTTTGCATTACAAACTAGTCTGGAACCCCAGGTACCCACGAACTTAGTGACTCAGATGTTGAATTGCTTTTTTCTACCTTCGAAGCCATCTTCGAAGCTGGCTGTGAAGGTAAGTGCTTGGCTCTGACCTCATGTTTCAAGCCTGATTCAGGCCTTCGATGAAGGTGGCCACTTTCTGTCCTGCGTGAGGTTGGTCTAGGGGGGCAATCTCTGGCTTTGATCCCATAACCTAAACTCCTCTCTAGTCTTCTTTTAGAATGACTGTTCTCCATTCTGTAATAGTTAGGTGGCCTGGACTCATACAAGGGTCTCTTGCCTCTAGCATGCATTCTATCGACTGCTGGTTCAACTAACAATGGTTGCAGCCTAACACTAGCCGGATACGGCCTTTTGTTATAAGCATTAGTTGGTTTAGGGCGTCTCTGCACATCCCTGTAATATTGCTTCCCATCAATTGGAAGCCCTTTCAACCACTTATAACTCAGTCTGCACCTGGGACACATCATTTGCATTACTGCTGCCTCTAAGGAATCATCATCCAGTGATTCTTCATCAGAGTGTTCCCTCTGGTGTGAGAAACCTTGTCCAATAGCTGGTGGGTTTCTGGTGTCCTTCTTGATGACTGTCTGGTTGGCAACATGCATCTGCACATTGACTTCTTCCAATTCTGTCAAGGACAAGTTCTGAAAATCTGGCATAATGACATTGGTTGCCACCTCTCCAACTTCTGGAAATGGATTACTGTCAATCCCCATGGCCTTTTCTGCTTTGGCTGGGAATTTCAAACTTCCTTTCCAAATTTGTTCTTGGATCCTGTCTCGAAAAACAATGCAGTTTTTAGTCGAGTGAGACCAAGAGTTATGCCATTTACAATATACTTTTCCCTTAAGTTCATCTGGAGATGACAGTTTTACTCCTTTTGGTAACTTAAGGAAGTTGGCCGCAAGCAAATGATCAAAAATGTCATCTACTTTTGTTAAATCGAAAGAGTACTTCCTATGAAGGTCTTTTTTTTTAAACTGCTGGTCAATTGTTGTATCCTTATGAATTAATGCTTCACAGATCACAGGTTCTGTGCCCACAATCTCTGCTGTATCGATCTCATAGTTAGGATCTCTATAATATGTCTTGTACGAGGCATTATTTCGATCTTGTTCCTCCTCTAGTAATGCTTCATATCTAGACACCTTATAGGTTAGTTCCACCAAATCTCTGAATTCAGTTGAGTCAAACTTCTTTCGAAGCCTGAATTCTAAGCTATTTTGAGCCAATCTTACGAATTCTGGCTCTGGCAGTATAACTCTACATTTATTTTGAGCCCTTTTAAATCTGGCAATAAACTGAGTGGCCTTTTCTTCAGGCCTTTGACTCAATCTTGCCAAGTCTTCCATGGAAACCTCTGGCTCCGATTGGAAGAATTAGGCATGAAATGCCTCTTCCATTTGTTGCCAAGTTTAAATGGAGCCAGGTGTAAGGTTGATGTACCATACAAATGCTCCCCCAGTTAGAGAATTTGGGAATAATCTCAATTTCATATAGTCATGATTAGTAAATTCACCGCATTGAGCAGCAAACCTAGCAATATGCTCTACTGTTGATTGATTTCCACTCCCATAGAAAAGGGTAAAATCTGGTATTCTGAACCCCCTTGGGTATTCATGTGCCCTATCTACCCATTTTGGGTAAGGTTTTCTGTACACCGGAGTCTGGACCCGCTGAGCCATCGGTCCACACATCTCCCTAACAATATCAACAATTTGGCCCCTAGGGACCATATTTTGTGCCTGTTGAACCACTACTGGAGGAACAAACACAGGGTTTGGTGGACAAACTTGTGCCTGTGGTCCTCTTGGTCCATGAGGTGATACATTTGGGACTAGTTGCCCCTGTGGTGCAGGTTGTTGTTGGGGGTGTGGGTAACCCCTTTGAGCCTGTCCTGCAAAAGGACCTGCGAAAGGTGCTGGAACAGGTGTTGTGTCCCTTCCATTTGTGGGAAAACCTTCCAACCCCCCGGGTATAAATTCGAATAAGGGATTATTATACCCCCTAGTGCCAGGTATGGCTTCGAACGTGGGATTTGTAACCATTCTTATGCCAGTTTCTTGTACTTGACCAGATCCACCAACTTGTGTGGCTTCATTATTGAGTACTGAGGCATTTTGGCCTGCTATAGGCCTCGAAATGGGTTCATACCAAGACTGAGGTGATGGTCTTTCATAGTTCTGATTACTAGTTTGACCATTAGAATGTCCATTAACTTGCATAGGCTGTTTATCTCTAGCCAATCTTTGCTGAGGGACATTTAAAACTTCATCTGTGTGTCTTGTGTTTGTTAATTGGTGGTTATTCATTCGATCCAAAAAGGATGTTGCCCACCTTTCCATTGTGTTCATTAATTGTTGTCCCATGGCATCTACTAGGCCATCCCATGGATTTGTTGGCTGAGTAGATAGAACAGTGGATGGTCTAATTCCTTGGTTTCGTCCAATATTATGAACATATGGTTCTTGTCCTGAAGTACTGGTCTGTTCGACCATAGGTTCTGATAACATGGGAGTTTCCACAGGATGTGTTACCACATTATCCTCTGGATTAGGTATTTCTACCTCTCATTCTACGCCTTGTTCCAAGCGTTCATTTTCTCCTTGTCTTCTTCGTCTAGCCATTTTAATTAGTCCCACTGGGCGTGCCAAAAATATATGTTGGCTTTTTGGCTTTCGAAGGGTATTTTTGTAAATGCGAGCATGCCAGCAAGGATCAATCAGTCCTTACAGAAATTATAATTGCCAACCAATTATCAGACAAAGGTGTTTTAGTTCTTTCAGCCTCAATGAAGAGGACTTTTACTGGTGGCTTGACTTAGGAGAAATTAAGCAAAATAACAGTTAAATGACGAACAATTGAAGTATTTCATTAAAATGAAAACTTACAATGATCCAAACTCAGCCTCGTAGAGGTTTATAGAAACAATCTACTTGAAACTACTCCTATGAATGAAGTGCAATGTAGGAATTTAAAGGGCAGGAATGTAAAGAATAGGTAATTAAAGTGCAGGAAATGTAAAGACTGGAAATGTAAAACTGGAAAAGAAAATATGAAGTAAATGACTGGTTTGTCGGATCTGAGTCTGGGGCTTTTTTCTGGGGGCTTCCCTGCTATTTATACTCCTCAAGGATGACCATCGAACTGCACTTCAAACCGTCGAACTGCTCCTCCATGATTGCTGATCATGCTACCTTAGAAGTAGTTCCACTACGCCATTACTTGCAGTTGTGCTTCCCTCATATATTTGAATTTGAATGCGAGTAACCATTGAAACCACGTCACCTTGTATCTCTTCGCTGATCCAATGCTACTCAAACCACGCAAGAACCAATATTAACCGCCACGTGTACGATCATGATCGAAGATTAAACATTCTTCCTGTATTGCCCTTACTTCGCCACGTGTCGAACTGTAACTGGCTTTTACAAAATATGTAGCCAACACTTTCCAAATCCCTCTCCAAATCCCCTAACCAAACACAACACAACAGTTTTGCTATTAAAACACTTTGCAGTTCATTTATGATGTTTCTCACTTCAAAAAATGGAATAAGAGCATGGGAAGAATATTAAAAAAATAAAAAGTAAAAAAATAATTATAAAGTTTATGCATTAAATTGTGCAAGGAAATCTTTTACTTTTATCACTTTGAAATTATTTTGTGTTGATACCATGTTTCGGTAATTGTCCCTAATATCTTCTAAGGTTTTTCAAACAATAAAAAAATGGAGTATAGGACAACAAAAATTTAAAATTTACTGTTATGCGCATCCTTGAGCAATTCATGTACTAAAATCAATTTTATTAATCATTTCTTGAAGAAGCCAAAGCTTAATTATTTAGCATCATCAACTAAACAATATAAATTTGATTAATTCCCTCTAGACCATGACCAAACATGTACCTAAACCTCTTGTTCATCCATGCTAGTGGTATTATTACAGCGCAAAAATAATGCACACAAACATAGGAGTACTATTTATTTTCTTTCCTCCATGTACCCAAATTAGAAGGTACTAAGGAGCTAGCTTTGGTGAACCAACAGCTGAGATTATCACCAGGGGCAACACCAAATTTACTGCAATAGTTAGTGTAGAGATTAACGCGGGAAGCGACACGATCAGGTTCTTTTCCATCGCATTCAATGTCACCGTTCATGGCTCGGATTGTTGCACCAAAACCTTGTCCAGTAGTCATTACAGAGTGAATATTTTGCATCCAAAACCACAGGGCCACCTTGAACGATACAAGTGAATCTGTTGCCACATTCCGGGTTGGCTAGTCCATCGAATCCAATGAAATCTCCAGCAGGACCATAATTGTAGTTCCAGGACAGCTGAAGAGGACCTCTTCCATAGTAACTCTTGTTTGGTGCACATGGGTACTGCGTATATGTTGCATTGCAGTAATTTGAGCTTGGGCTTGTCTCATCTATGTTGCAAAAATCTGCAGGGAAAAAAAAATGATTTTAGGTGTCAAATTCAGGTTTTTCTTTAAAAATTAATTGATTTAGTGCACATAAATCACTAGTGGCAAACTTTAGTCTAGACCAAAAGTAAACATGTACAAATAAATAGACATAAAGACAGATGAGTGAAATTGGGGAAAAGAAATTATGTAGAAATCTTACATCCAGTCTCATGAGTAGCATGTGCAAAGAAAGCAGCAATTTCGTGCTTAGAATCATCAGTAGTTCCAATGGTACCAAAAGCAGAGAAAGAACTGAGAGCATTAAGAAATGCCGGCCGGGTATAGAAGCTTGTTCCGACACATCCAGTAGGAGTTTGATTGATTATCCCATCGAAAAATGCCTGTGTCACAATATTAGAAACCGACACACCATTTGAACCGGTACAAGGTCCTAATTGGCACCCTGTACCACAGTAGTTAGTGGCGGAGCCAGGAAATTGTGTTAGAGGGGATACTATTAATTATAATTTTTTATTTAAAAAAAATCATGATGAACATTAAGATAATAATAATTTTATGAGCTAAATTTAAGCATAAAAAATTACATATTCATTATTAATAGGAACAAATTAAAATTCTATAATAGTGTAGAATAGCTTGATGCAGGATGGTGATGTAAGTTTGTAATTCTAACACAAAATTATGAATCAAAATTCTTAATTTTAGAAAATAAAAACACATTGTTTATAGCACAAATTATTATAAAATCTATTTAATTTTTATTTGATAGAAAAATATTAAAGAGATGACATTACTTATAAATGATGTGTTTCGAATGAAAATTATTAAACAATCTTAGAATACCATATAACATTGCCTACGTGATGCTTAAAGCATGAGAAATCACAAATCACACTAAGCAGTCTGTCAATTACTTGAAAATAATGAGTTCATTATATCCAATCTATAAGATTTTTCGCTATACTATTGGTTTAAACTATTACATAAATAATACCAGATAGTGTTCTCAAAGTATCAAATAACTATTTGTTGTGAACAATACAATAAATCCTTAACAAAAAAACATGTTAAGAAAAAAATATATACATTTTGTATATGACAACACGACACAAAAAAATAAAAAATAAAAAATATCTCAAAACTGAGGGGGGGCACGTGACCCCCCTCGTCCTTGCTTCCCTAATTCCTTCCCTCCTGTAGCACAACCACAATTCTAACCCACTACGATTTTTGGCAGGATTCCTCCAGCCAGGATGATTAGTGTTAGGAATTTATACTCAACAATGGAAGGTGCTAGGAAAAATCAATGTATTGTATGGTGGTTTTCGAATTGACGAGGACATTCAATTATGAGAAATCGTGTTTATTTTGGTTTTGTGTCTTGACCTTGACTTGTCAAGGAGGACTATGGAAATCTCTCACTTCTAATTGTGAGAATATATTGTATATATGGCATGATTGTATATATATCGCATATTACGAATTAGGCAAGATTGTGTAAATAGGAATCTTTGTATTTCATTTTTCAGTCATAGATTTAGGGCTATATAAACTAATGAATTCTTTGTAAACAAACACAATTGAATATATAGTTTCATTCAGAAAACTTACATGGTATCAGAGCCGTTCTTTGATCCGAAACCCTAGAGCTATCTCCGTTGCTCTCTTGTTCGTGTTCGTGCTTTCTTCTCTGTGGCTCTTCTTCGTGGTTGACCCATCTAGTTTCTAGCTTGTGAACATTAGCATCGTGACTCTCTTTTTTTGCCTCTGGTTCACGATTGTGTTCACACTCATATGTCTTCAACTTTGACTTCGGATTCTGGTTCTCCTTCAGACTCTCTTTGGTTCTCGATTTGTTTGTTTGTCTCAGACTCTCTGGTTCGTCTCCTTCAGACTGTCTCTAGTCCTCAATTTGTTTTGTGATACAATACTATTGTTCTTAGACTCTGCTTGGGTATTATATTTAACACCCTAGGTTCACGTTTATTACACTACAACCCCCAAGGTTTTTTTATTTATTATATTTTGTTCCATTAGCTCTTTTCTTTTCTTTTTTTTTGATTCCTTACAATGTCGGATGATAAGATTGCAAGGCCCGAAAATAGGTCACTGGCTTCAAATGAGTGTGCCTTCTGCTATCAGAGGGGTCACTGGAAGTATTATTATCCCAAGAAGGGATGTTTGTTTGTCTCGTCTTTTTAGCAGTCTCAGATTCAGTTCCGCACTCATTCTTAGAGTACTTTTCAGACTCCCGCTAGTTCTATCGCATTTCCTCTGACCCTTGATCCTGACATGGCTTCCCTAAGTGCTCAAATTAGTCAGCTTCATCATACCCCGTCTGCCTCCATTGTTTCCTCTCTTCATTCAGGTTTGCTTGGGTCTTCTTCAAGTATCTCTTCGTCTGTCTGGATTTTTGACTCTAGCGCTTCTCACCAAATGATTCCCCTTCCCTTCTTACTTCAAAATTGTACTCCCCCTTATTTTCCTATTACTGTTAATGCTACTAATGAGTCTGGTATGTCTGTTATATCTGTTGGGTCTGTCTTACCGTATACTACGTCTACTGCCTCTATTCCATCTGTCATTTATGTTCCTTAGTTATTTGTCAGTTTATTATCTATTAGTCAGCTTGATGCCTCTGATTTTGATGTTATATTTTTCTTTTTCTATCTATTCTGTGCAAGATCGGATGTCCAAGTAGTAGATTGGGACTCGCCATAGAGTTGGAGACCTCTATGTGGTGGAGAGCTTGCATCTACCTATGACAACCTCTCCGACTGCCTTTTTCTTTTTTTTAGTTAGATTCTCTGTCCAGTCCTTTCTACTTATGGCATTCTAGATTAGGACATTTGTCTGCTGACCGCTTACAGTCTTTAGCTTCATCAGGTATATTAGGTAAAGTTTCTCCTAGTGACCTTACTGAATGTCGGGGGTGTAAACTTGCCAAAATAACAACCTTACCTCTTCGTAAAAGTACTTCCATATTTGATACACCATTTTCTTTAGTTCATACTGATGTTTGAGGCCCTTCTCCTGTTCTCACCAAAGGGGGTTCTACATACTATGTGTCATTTGTTGACAACTGCACCCGTTATACTTGGGTTTATCTTATGACTCATAAGTCTGTGTAACAACCTGAAAATTTAAGTTGTCTCTTAAATTTTATATTAGTATTATTTAATTATAAATGGAAAAAAGCCTTAAATGTTTAATTAAATATTCTGTAAGAATAAAATAAAATAATTAATTTAATGATGGTATGCGATAAAGTGTAATTTAATTTCTATTAGAAGTTATTATGTAATTATTCTATTAATTAGAAGCAATGTAAAATTAAGTAGATAATTATTGAAGATAAACCTATGGATATAGAAAATAAAAAATAAAATAAAAAAGGAAGATAAAGATGCTTATCCGTAAGGATAAGCATGCTAGCAAGGTTGCTTGGCGAGGGTGGGTAAATGGATTGGAATAAAGAGGGGCAGGGAAACACCTATAAAAGGGTGCTTTGAATAAGAAGAAGGGAGTCAGGGAGGTGTGGACAGTGATTAAAAAGGGAGAGTTTGAGTGAATGGCGAAGTAATAGTAAGGGATTAATATGAAGGTAAGTTATATTATACCTTGAGTCACCATAATATATTTTATGTATGTTTTGAGTTATCATAATTTATTTTACGTAAATTGTGTTTTAATTATGTTATTTATTTTATTGAACCTTATTTTATGTAATAAGGAAAACCCATGGATATAACTGTTTATTAAAATGTGTTTTGAGTAATTATTTTATAAGTACCACCACGGAGGTCCCATGCCTTTGGTGGACCACCTTTTGAGTCCATACATCTATTCTGTTCTGTATCGTGGTTATGATTTTTGGTGTGGAGCAAAGTGCTGTACGGAGCTAAGTGCTACACTATGGTGGGAGCCACCTCTAGAGTTTGTAGGAGCCACCTCTTGAGTACATACATCTGTTCTGTTCCGTTTTATACCGTGGTTATAATTATTTTGTTTATATGATTTCTGTATTGTATATTTTATATTTTAATATCAAGCTTTGTTTAGCCAATAATTATCCATGGTGATTTTAAGTTCTTATACTCTTAGTATAATATTTCTCACTTTGTCATGTGCTTATAGCTGTTTACCAATTTTCAAGAAATAATGCAATTCAGAAATAACTTTTGGAGAGTCTTAGACGCGGGGCTGTGGAATAGACACACATAGTACTTTTATGGTATTTTTATATGTAAATATCGACTTTTTTGGTCAATAAATTTTGTTATAAAAGTAGAAGCTCCAATGATTATTTTGGTACTCTCACTTAAATATTATTTCCGCTCACGTTTATTTATTTGTTTAAGAATTGGCCAGCGGTAACTTCAGTTACTGGCCATCACGATACTTAACCCTTGGGTACGAGGAGCGGGTCGTGACAGTCTGACTTTTACCAGATATATCGTACTTTCCAGTCTATGGTCACTACACAGTTTGGGTCTAGTATTAAATAGTTGCGGTCTGTCTTGGGCGGGGAATACTTTGAAACTGAATTCTGCGAATATTTGGCCAAATTGGGTACCATTCACCAAACTTTTTGTACTGATATACCTGCCCAAAATGGTCGAGCGGAGTGTAAACACCGTCATCTCCTTGAGACAGCTAGGTCTCTAATTCTCTCTGCCTCCGTTTCAGCTCCGTTTTGGGGTAAGGCAGTTCTTACTGCTACTTTTCTTCTCAACCGTATGCGTATCCTCCTTCTTTCTGGTCAGTCTCCTTATGAAGCTTTGTTTTCTTAACTTCCTAATTACTCCCTTATTCGTGTGTTTGGGTCTGCTTTTTTTTTCCTTTTACCCCATAAAGATAGGACCAAACATAGTGCTTGGTCTATCTTATAGTCTTGCTCAGAAAGGTTATCGCTACTATGACCCTATTTCCCGTCGCCTTTATGTCTCCCGCCATGTTATCTTTCTCGAACGTCTACCTTACTTTCAAGCTTCTTCCTCTCATCGCCCCCGTTTCCAAAGAGGATTTGGTTTATATTGATCCGTTTCCTTCTGAGGTCTCGTCTGATAAATACATCTCCACAGTTCCTCCTAAGCTTGTTCCATCTTCTCCTCCTACTTCACCTCTGGCTGCTTTTCTTCATTCGGTTTTTTCTCCTCCTTCGTTGTTAGTTTATTCCTGTCGCAAGGCTCCTCCTCCACTGATTGTTTTTGCCCCTGTTGCTGATTCTCCTACTTCTAAAGACTATGATCCTGCTGTACACCGATATCCTACTTGAGTGCGCCATCCTCCAAACAAGTTGGGTTGGTTTAATACATGTTTTTTAGCTTTCTATCGTATTTTTTTGTCTGTTATTCACTCTTTTTCAGAACCTCAGTCTTACAAGGAGGCCTGTCAGGATCTTCATTGGGTTCAAGCTATGGAGGATGAGTTGTTTGCTTTACAGAAAACTAGTACTTGGGAGTTGGTTCCTTTGCCTGGTGGTAAGAATCTGGTTGGTTGCAAATGAGTCTACAAAGTCAAGACTCATTCTGATGCTTCTCTTGAGCGCTATAAAGCTCGTCTGGTTGCCAAATGTTTTTCACAGGAGTATGGTATTGATTATGAGACCTTTGCTCCTGTTGCCAAGATGACTACTATTCGTACTTTGATCTCTGTTGCTCCTATTCGTTCTTGGCCTCTGTATCAGATGGATGTTAAGAATGCTTTTCTTAATGGCCATCTCACTGAGGAGGTTTACATGCGTCCTCCCCCTGGCCTTCACCATTCCTCTGGACAGGTTTGACGCCTTCAGCGTGCTTTGTATGGTCTGAAACAGTCTCCTCGTGCTTGATATGATCCTTTTCAGACTGTTGTTACTGAGCTTGGGTTTCATCCTTCTGATTCTGACTCTGCTTTGTTTTCGAGACATACCTCGGTTGGTTTTGTTGCTCTCCTACTCTATGTGGATGATATGATCATCACTGGCTCTGACTGTTCTGCTATCTCTAAGGTCAAGCAGCATCTCTTTCGTATATTCGAAATGAAGGATCTGGGTCTATTGCATTATTTTCTTGGTATTGAGGTTGCCTCTTCTCCAAAGAGCTATTTTCAGTCTCAGGCCAAGTATGCTAATGAAGTTATTCACCGTACTGGTCTTACTGATTCTAAAGTTTTTGATACACCTATTGAGCTTAATGTGAAGCTCAACTCTACTGATAGTGTCCCTCTAGATGATCCCGCGATCTATCGCGAGCTTGTGGGTTATTTAGTTTATTTGACTGTCACTTGCCATGATCTTCCTTATGCTGTTTATGTGGTTAGTCAGTTCATTTCTGCTCCTCGCTCTACCCATTGGGTTGCTTTGGTTCACATTCTTCGCTATCTCTGGGGTACCATCTTTCAGGGCTTATTGTTGTCCTCTACTTCCTCTTTAGATTTGGTGGCCTATGCTGATTCTGATTAGGCTGGTAATGTTAATGATCACTAGTCCACCTCTGGTTTCTGTACATTTCTTAGCGATTCCTTGGTGTCTTGGAAAAGCAAGAAACAAATTGTTGTTGCTCGCTCTACTACCAAAGCTGAGTATCGTGCCATGGCTCATGTTACTGCTGAACTTGTTTGGCTTCTTTGTCTTCTCTCTGATTTGGGTGTACCTCTGTCTTCTTCGTCCACTCTCTATTGTGACAACCATAGTGCTATTCAAATTGCCCACAATATTGTCTTCTATGAATGGACGAAACACATTAAGATTGATTGTCACTTTGTCTGACAGCATCTACAGTTTGGCTCTTTCTCGCTTCTTTTCATCTCCTCAGCTTTGTAACTTGCAGAGTTCTTCACTAAGACTCACATTACCGCTCGGTTTCAGTTTCTTCTTAGCAAACTCTCAGTGTTTTCTGCTAAAACACCTTGAGTTTGAGCAAGGGTGTGAGAATATAGTGTATATATGGCATGATTATGTATATATGGCATATTAGGAATTAGGCAAGATTGTGGTGTAAATAGGAATCTTTGTATTTCCTTTTTCAGTCATAGATTTAGAGCTATATAAATTGATGAACTCTTTGTAAACAAACACAATTGAATATACAGCTTCATTCAGAAAACTTACACTAATATGAGTACATGGAATTTGTTTACAAAAAAGATACTTTTTTAGGCATATCATTTGATAACACTTTTATTATCATAGAATTCAACACAATCTTCTCACATGAGGTAAGTTCTATACCCACATAAGAATGTTGTGTTTAGTTTTATTCTATCTATGCAAATAGAAGAACTATATTTTTTTTTTTCTTTTTGGAATGTATAAATAAAAACTTGTTTGGTATATTGTTTTTATTCTAAAAAAAATGTAGAAATGATTTCAAAAATTTTGGGAAGGAAAAAAATTGTTTCACATGTTTTCAAAACATATTATCACCCTCTCCTCTCTCTCCCACCACCCATTGCCAGTTCCGACTTGTGACCACCTCCACCTCTGGTAACTCACAGACCATGTTTCTTTAAATTTGTTTTCTAAACATCATGTCTAGTACCAAGCAAGTTTTTTGTTTTTATTTTTTTACAAGTTTAATCAAATGGGCTACAGTTTTTAAGGCTAAAACACTGTGTGGTTTAGGTATCAACAATTTGATCTTTATAAATATGGTTTTACTAGCCAAATGGTGGTGGCGATTTGGGTCTAAAAAGATCATTGTGATGTACTGCCTTGATAAAAAAATATAGATATCCATTTCAGTACTGGACTCCTGAGTTTGTTAACCTTAAAATATGGTTATATGATTTCTCTAGCAATTCTTTTAATTGGAAGTTAAGGGCCCCCTTTTTTTTTAAAATCTAGGCGGAAGATATGTTTGTTGATTTGCTAATAATATTGAAGGAATGAAAGGCTGATGATTACTAATAAAAATTGATTCTTAGACTGTGTTTGGTTCATGAATTTGAGGAGTAATTTGGGAGAGAGAGAAAAGGTGTATGAAACGTAAGTGAAATGTATTTATATTTCATTTACATTTTACTTACTTTTTTCTTTTTTTCTTTTCAAATCTCTTCCAAACCTATGAACCAAATATCGCCTTAAGGTGCAAATGAGATTGAAGTGGGGTTTTCTTTGTCAAATTGCTGTATGTGAATGCAGGGCACATCTCTGTATGACTGTGATCATAACGATTCCATTATTTCTTGTATTTGGAAAAATCTTTATTCATTTCGTGTTGAAGTTTTTTTAATGACAATTTTTCTATTGACTTTTGTTTTACATTGTATCAAACATCAGAAAATATGGAAAACGTTTTCCAGAAAGTGTTTTCTGTGGACACAAATGGAGTGTGAGTTTCAGAATAGGGTGTTTTTGGTGGTTCTCTCTGTTGGGGGGTTTAGTAGTTGGCACCTTGTTAACTGTTAGCTTCAACCACACATGCATGCAAGCAAAGGGTCAAAGAAGATGGTGTAGGAAGACTTTCACGTCAAGAGAAGGAGGTCTGAGCTGGGCAGCACTCCCTTCTCTTCACGTTGTTGCCATTGTTGGCACTCTCCCTCACCATTAAAGAATGTAGAAATTGTGTGGGTTTGTCTCCTCTCTCTCTCTCATCTTTGTGTATAAATAGAGATGGGAGAGAAAGGATGAATGGTATCAGAAAAAGAGAGAGTTATGAGAAGTGTATGAGAGCTCTGAGCTGAATAGAGAGAGTGAGATACTTCTCCTCCATTTTGTATTTTTGCTCTATTTTAGTGAAACTTCTCATTTCTACTCCACGGATGTAGGCATTAGGCCGAACCACGTAAATATTGTGTTTTTGTATGTGAGATTATTTTCTGGGTGTGTTTGATCCTAACGAAGTGGTATCAAAGCTGGTTTTGTGTTTTTTCAAAAAAATAGAGTGTGTTCTCAAAAATTGCCTAGAAATCAAAGTGGTCGAAATCCACTTTTGATCACATCATCTTGAAACTCTCGACGAGAAGAGCACAACTGTGAAAACCGTGTCGAAAACGGAGCTCAGACGACTCCACAACTGCCACACGCGCCATCTGACGTTGTTCTCAAGTGCGCCTACGCACCTACGCGCTTCGAGAGCAAGAAGACACGTGATGTCACACGCAAGCACGTGCCATACGCGCGCACACCAGATGGTCTGACGTCATCTGAACCGCTGACCGGAGCCATTGACAGTAGCCACGTTGACCAAGCCAAGCCATCCAAGCTGTTGACTGAAGTCGCTAACCAAGCCGAGATGCTGACGCCACATTGACGTCAGCCAATTCGAAGGAACTATCTGGTGCTTCCTAGTAGCACCAAATTGTACCGATCTGAACCATTCAACCTGTTTTGGCTTGATCTGAGCCATTCTGAGTCCTTTTTTTTATGATCCAATAGTGCTTTCCAACTATTTGGAATATTCCAGACACATCCGTGTCGTCATATTTTGCAAATTAGATTTCAAAAATTTGCAGTTTTCATTTTGGCAATTCGAAGTGCTTTTTCGACTAATTTGATCGGTCCAAACTCCACATCGAAGCCTGTTTTTCAGACAGAGATCACTTTTTGTATGATGGAGGAATCAACATCGACTTTGAGATCCATGATCAAGCTGAATGCTTCCAACTATGCCATTTGAAAGCCTAGAATGGAAGATGTCTTGTACTATCGAGATTTGTTTGATCCCATTGAGCTTAATGTAGTTAACCCAACAACGGAAACTGAAGAAGACTGGAAGTAGAAGAACCGAAAGACCATTGGCCAGATTAGACAATGGATTGATCACCGTGTCTTCCACCATGTCGCCCAAGAGACTAATGCCTATGCTCTCTGGATGAAGTTAGAAGGCATGTACCAGTCGAAGACTGCTCAGAACAAATCCCTCTTGATGAGAAGACTTGTAAATTTGAAGCTAAAAGGCGGTATCTCCGTTGCTAAACAGACCAATGAGTTTCAAAATCTGGTGAACCAACTGGCAACTGTCAAAATGGAGTTAGATGATGAGATACGGGCCCAATTGTTGCTCAGTTCTTTGCCAAACAGTTGGGAGATGTTGGTGGTATCCCTCAGCAACTCTGCCCTAGAAGGGAAACTGACCATGAGCATGGTTACAGATGCTCTATTTAGTGAAGAGGCAAGAAAGAAAGGCATGGGTGAAGATCAATCCCATGCCCTCATCACAGAAAATAAAGGTACAGGTAGAGGCAGAGGCAGGGGAAAAAGCAAAATCAGAAGATGTAACAGAGGAAGATCTCAAGACAGAGGGAAATCCAGAGAAGGAATGAGCCGGCCAAGGTTTAAGTGTTACCATTATGGTCATGAGGGTCACATAAAGAAATATTGCTATGCCTTGAAAGGAGAACAAAAACACGACAATAGACAGCCAAAGACTGAAGATGGGAACACTGTAGTTACTGTCTCAGAGGATATTGCATTATTCTCTATTGAAGAAGAAGATTGCCTTTATATGTCAGACAACGACACCGAGTGGGTGGTAGATATAGCAGCTTCCTACCACGCTACATCTCGGAATGAGTTTTTCAGTACGTACCAAGCTGGAGATTTGGTACAGTAAAGATGGGTAACTCTAGTTTGTTAAAGACTGAGGGAATCGGTGATGTTCGCATCCAAACCAAAGTTGGATGCACGATGGTGTTGAAAGATGTCAGGCATGTTCCCGATTTACGCTTGAATCTTATCTCAGGGATAGCCTTAGACCAACAAGGCTATGAGAACTACTTTGGCAAAGGCATATAGAAGTTTAAAAAGGGATCTAAGGTGGTAGCTAGAGGACAGCCAATTGGCACACTGTATAAGACTTATGTGGAGGTGTATTCAGATAGCCTCAACGCATCAGAAGATGAGGCGTCACCAAATTTGTGGCACAAAAGGCTAGGTCACATAAGTGAAAAAGGGTTGCAGATTTTGGCAAAGAAGTCGCTTATTCCCTTTGCCAAAGATGCGAAATTGAACCCTCGTGACAACTGCTTATTTGGGAAGCATCTGTCATGGCCTGAACCCGCCCCTATGGGTTAAGGACATAACCGGCCAGTAATCTTGAGATTACCTACAATCTCAAACCAAAACAGACGTAACTCAACAGAGTAAAGGGGCCAAACAGAAGCAATAATTAAAAACTTTGTCCACAGAGCCGTGCTTATATGCACTTTAAAACAAACCATGCACATATACGTTAATAACCCACGACAAAATACAGTTCCATAAAATTCTTTACAGACAGGATCATCCAAAACGAGTCAACCCACAACGGACTATGTACAGACAAAAACAAAGTCCTTGCCTATAAGACAAAACATAAACACATAATGAAATGGCAAGGATGGGTCTCGTGCGTGAGACACCAGGCTGACTCTCCAAAACTCATGTTGTTCCTGGCAACCTTCACTGTGGCTGGGTTTGTGCATCTCTTGGCTCACCTACAAACACATGAATGAGCGTAAGCGATAGCCCAGTGAATAATATCAAATACAGAATTTACATAACATTGTAGAACAACATATTCCAAACGGCCTTGGGCCCAATTCATATTTCTATTTAACAGATATATAACTATACGAAATATAAATCAAGTGACTGTAATTCCAAATATTCTGGCCTTTAGCCCATTCAAATTTCCATTCTTGTCAAAACGGCCTTCGGCCCATTCGATTATGTCAAAACGGCCTTTGGCCCAATCATGTATGTCAAAACAGCCTTCGGCCCATTCGATTATGATAAAACAGCCTTCGGCCCAATCATTTATGTCAAAACGGCCTTCGGCCCATTCGATTATGACAAAACGGCCTTCGGCCCAATCAGTTATGTCAAAACGGCCTTCGGCCCATAAATTCGTATCAAAACGGCCTTCGGCCCAATCATTTACGTCAGAACGGCCTTCGGCCCGCTCATTCATTTCAAAACGACCTTGGGTCCATTTATGTTTATCAAAACAACCTTTGGTCCATTCATGGTTATCAGAACGACCTTGGGTCCATTCATGTTTAACAAAACGACCTTGGGTCCATTTATGTTTATCAAACGACCTTTGGTCCATTCATGTTTATCAAAACGACCTTGGGTCCATTCATGTTTAACAAAACGACCTTGGGTCCATTTATGTTTATCAAAACAACCTTTGGTCCATTCATGTATTCATGTCAGACTTATGTCCACAATCCCAATTAGCAATTCATAAAGCTTATAAGGGAATAAACAATTGGACATTCACAAGCATTCAAATATCGATATTACTCACAGTGATCGGCTTGTGGATTTGCCCTGGAGCTTGACCCTACACATTTCACGAACACAAACGGGTCACTAACAATTTAATCCGTTCTTTAATTCACGTATTCCTCTTTAGGCTTTATTCTTATCTCATTAACTCATTTACAATGTTTAACATATGCCTAAGAGTGCTTGCAAGTGAAAGAGAACGGAAAACAGAACACATAATACATTTTCAGAATTTCAGAAAACAGGGTCCCCGCTCGAGCGGACCCTTAAGCCCACAAAAGTACTGGTTACCTCAAATTCCCGCTCGAGCGTGAACTTCCCCGCTCGAGCAGACTGTCTGTCTACATAGCTCCCCGCTCGAGCGTCAACTTCCCCTCTCGAGCGGGAACCATGTCTGTCAAAAATGCTGGGAGCTCGATTTCTCCGCTCGAGCGGCACTTCCCCCGCTCAAGCGGACGTCAAAATTCTGGAAATTCCAGATTGTGTTCTTGAGCTCCAAATCGATTTTCCAGCCACATTACTTGCATGTAATGGCTCAAATCCCCAATATAATCATGCTAACATGGTATAGACCCCAAATCACAACCCAATGAGGTTCAATTTCACAAATAAGTCACATGTATGCCCCAATCTCCCATCAAACTCATTAACAACATACAAATTCATGCATTCCAGCCCCCCTTTCACATAATTTGCACATGCATGTGATGAGTTAGCCACATTCTCAACTTAGACAATACAAATGGTGATCAAAACATGAGTTTCCTTTAACCTTTCACATGGATTATATACCTTTGTGCTCAAACATGCAATTTTCAAAGTAATTCTTACATGCATGCACACATTAAGCTTCAATTCAACAAATACAACTCAATTTCATTTCAATCTTGTTCTTGATCACCAAAATAGCTTGAACACACACAAAATTACAATTATAATCCAAGAATCACTCACCTAGGAGCTTGATTCTCACAATCTATGATCAAATCTTGAATTAGACTTCAAATCTCCAAGTTTTAAGACCAAAATTGCACAATCCCTCTTTCTCCCTCTCTATGGTCGGCTCTCTCTCAAATTGAGTCTAAGAATCAGCCAAAATAAGCTAAGGGAGAGAAATGAGGTGTAGTGCTCAAATACATTAAGTCCCACTAAGTCAATATAATAATATTAAACAATTTGAGCACAATGCCATTAAATAAATCAATTTAATCTGACTCGAATCAATTTTCAATTAAATTTCACCGTAGGCTCTAAAAATTACGCTAATCACAATGGTGTAATCAATTTCGGGTTCTATGGCCGATGGAGCCCTCAATTTAATTTCCAAAGCAGATTATTCAAACAGATATTCCTACGGTGAACAGATAGAACTTCAAAATCACGTATATTCACATAATGACACATGAAATCATGCTAAACACATAATCATGCTCATATTAGGGACCAATTAGCATAATACAGAATAGGGGTATTACAGTCTTCCCCCCTTTAGGAAGTTTGGTCCTCCAAACTTATTTTACCTTTAGTCGAAACAATTTGGAACACTTTTCATTCAACGGTTCCAATCCTTCTTAATAGTCATTCATTTAGTCTCAAAATCGAGCAACGCTCTATTCCCAATCAGTCAGAGACTTACCTTTTTCCGTCATAAAAGGCTTGTATGGTGCCATGCCAAAACTAGAGTGTGAGCTGTTATTGCAAACAAGGTTTGTCAATGATGGATAGATCTTTCCAACTTCCCTGAACATCTAATGCATATCTTTGGAGCATTCCTCCCAAAAATCTAAAAAAGTTCTTTCTGATCATACATCAAATTGCGGATGGAAAACAGCGCCGAATCATAATTCAGTTTCATATCAAATTCATAATTCGTCCAAATCATATACAGAAATCATAAGTCACGATTAAATTTACGTGATACATCCATTAGCATTAACAGAACAGAACAGAACATATACACGTGAGGTTACGGATAACCAGTTCCATAAAGGAACCTCCGAATCCGGGTAACATAACAGAACAGAAGCTGAGCCCCCATTGCCTCTTGAAGGCTTTTCAGAATTCAAACACATTTTAGAATTTCTGTCTAAACAATAGATACTGGGACCCCATGCAAATGAGCAATCTTATCGATGTAAACAGTGGCTAGTCTACAAGCATCATACAAAATGTTATAGGGAGATCTACCTATAATAGTCCAAACGGGACTTATACCTTACATGCTCAAGGTAGCCCCACAACGAAATTCGTAGCCACATATTCCTATTTCCATTCCAAAATAGAGAGAGGTTGAAGTAGTCCCGCCACTATCTGAAATTCAACTTCGACCTGTTGGCACCGAAAAAAAGTATTTAGACACATTCACCAAATGCCCTCTTCAAGGTAGGTCACCAACATATTTATTTCAATGTCGGCTAACTTTATCACAGAAGTTCGGTCTATTCCTTGTCACAAAAGTTCAATTCATTCCTCAATAATTTCACAATTCACAATCTGATTCGGTATTTAGTCCAGCGACTCATCACAATTATCCAAGGTCAATCAAAAGTCTTCAGGAATTTAAAGTGGATCCAGACAGTGATCCCCGAGTCAACAAAGATAGTATCGAAGCAATTACCCACACAATACACATAGTCCAGACATCTCCATAATACTGATTGTAAGGTACAATAACATCGAAGCAGACAATTTCTGACACAATACACGTGTTCTCAATTCATTCAACAGTCTACAGTTTACAATTCAGTTCAATATTCAATTCCCTGTTCTATCGAGTCTTTCCATATCATCGAATAGCCATCAAAAGGATAAGGCAATTCATATATAAACCTCCATAATGGCAAAGGCAGTATCAAAGGAGTCAATCACATGTTAAGCACAATTTACACATCCCCAGGGCCCCAATTACAGAATATAATGGCACCGGGCAGGTATTCACAAGGCGTACTGAATTCGCACAATTACGGACAACCAGGATTCCTCACAGCTTCTTGGATGTCTATAACATCTGCATAATACCAAAGGATGACATTTCGGACAAAACAAGGGAATAATCGTCTCGGAATCAAGCACACCCGTTCACGACCGTCAATGGCCGACTCGAGATCGATTAGTCAAACCCATCTGTACGAAACCGTCGGTGGCAAAAGGTATCTCAATCAAAGGTGTTACATAGGCTTAACGTCCCCTAGCACGAAAGGACACCTCAAGAATGTCATCCAAACAGACACATGAAACATATTCTGATGAGTCGAGGATAAATATTCAGTACGGTTCACAATCAAATCAATATGTTGTCATCGATTTCCGTAGCGTCAAACAAGCAAGAGTATGACAACACACACGCGTTGTTCCTTAAGACACCCAATCACTGGATTTGCACAATTCAGTTCATCTACAACACATATGTCCTCAATAGTTGAAGTTGGTTCTCAATGGTGTTCATAGGTAGATCAATCTGTTGATAGCCCACAAAAGGTCTTTCAAATAAGTCAAGGACTCCAAACGGATTCAAGTTTTGGGTCAATCAGTTTTCCTGCCAATAATAATCTGGCCATTTATTTATAGACAATTCTTAACCCCCTTTTACAAAATCAACTCAGATAGAGGTTCTTATCAATCAATCCAAGCAAAGGTCTTGTCAGATTAAATCAAGCAAAGGTCCCATCAAATTATATCCAATGAGGGTTCTATCGGGCCAAATCAGACAAAGGTTCTATTGGATCAAGTCAGATAGAAGTTTCTCAAATAGGGTACATTCGGTTCTGTAAGGCTCACTTCGTTTGTTTAGGCACATGGCTGATAGTTTCACAACTGCCCTAAGTTTATCAGTTGTCAAGGTCATATCAGAATCATTCATTACAACTGTTCATATCAAAGTGTTTCAAATCATGTACAATACGGTATTGTCTACATAAGTTCAGGTATAGTTACATAAGCATGCAAGTGTTCATATCAGGAGGTACGTATCATAATCAGTATAGCAGTTCCCAAATAAGCCTTATATGCAAGAACATGGTGCACAGTAATACATTATACAGAGTTCCTCGGGTACACATAGTATAGGATTGTTACGCAAAAGTTCCAAATTAGTCACAAAAGCATAGGTTTATGAGTCGAGCCCAGTATAGTCACATCATCCAGTCAACTTTCTACCAATCAAAATATATGGTCTCACAATTATGGAGTTCATCATTTGGGGTGCTCAACTGGGTCGCACAATCATAGAGTCATAATTCCAGTGGTTTAGTCATTAAAGACGGTAACATAATAAATCACCCTGAGCATAGGTGTAGATATACATGTGCATGTGCAGAGTCAATCAATATCCCAAAACGTATTTCACAAATTTCCCAAACGGGGCATATACCTCCAATGAATACAGTCTCGATCATGGGGTCTAACCAATTTAGATACACATGCAGCAAATATGAAAAGAATATGCCGATCCGAATCAAATAATATCTCAAGCGAAGATGTACAAACGTACTAATTCAGAATCATTCAACACATAAGCATTCATTTGTAAACAGTATAGATACCTGGGATAATGGATACAACATTCTGAGTGCTTTCTGGGATGAGTGTGATTACTCCATCCTGAGTAGCAATCCCCACCACTGGTACGAATCTAGCTGAGGCAGAACATTTATTCAGATTTGCTCAGTTTGGAAACAATTCCTTACCGCATGGTCCATTTTACCACACCTATAACAAGCCTCAGAAGCCCAATAATAACTCTTCGGTGTTTCTTACACTGATGGTGATAAAAGTTCTTGCCATAGCAGCAACTGACGTTACTGTCTTAAGATCTCTATCATTTCCTGTACCA
Organism: Camellia granthamiana; assembly: GCA_036172215.1. Lineage (NCBI taxonomy): Eukaryota > Viridiplantae > Streptophyta > Magnoliopsida > Ericales > Theaceae > Camellia > Camellia granthamiana. The sequence goes on from CM069910.1 coordinate 41,236,165, forward strand.
TTCTTTGCAGTCTATCAAGTCGGGCTGTGGAAGACGCTTCCAGCTCGTATGCCCTAACTCAATTCATACCCTACACAATCTCTTATTAAGCTTTGCCAAATACGAGGGTGTCCAATACAAAAATAAACACATAATCACATTCGTACATAGGCACGTCTTTATATTCTCATTTCACCTATCGTACGTAATTAATCACATACGTAACAGATAATTGCATACTTATCAGATATCGCATGCTGAACATTTACTAAGTAATTATATACTCAAATCATATTCATATTTCACATAGACACCTGTAGGCAAAATTGAATGCACATAAACAACTTTTCATGGTTCATATATTCATGTATGTGCATTATAATAAAACAAACTTGTTGTACACATTAGTGTAACAATTTATATCTCATATTCGAATCATATGTGGTACTTCGTTTAGCGTAGCATATCATATACATAGGCCACGGTAATGTTTCCCCCGGGCGAGGGCCTGTACCACGGTATTATTTCCCCCGGGCTAGGGCCTGCACCACGGTATTATTTCCCCCGGGCTAGGGCCTCATGATCATAAGCCACAGTATTATATCCCCTGGGCTAGGGCCTCTGCTACGAATACCACAATTATGTTCAAGAAAAATTTTGAACAATCGTTAATTCATACAAAACATAGCATTTCAGGGGACTTGTCATTTCATATTATCAGAAAATAATTAAGGCTAAACATAACCTTATAGAGTTCTTATTCTCCATCCGATTAAACTTGCATTATATGTTGTACAAAAATTCACAAGTATGCATATACCAGAAAGCATACATATCCCGATCATTGCAATGCAAGTAAGTTACGACTTATAGCACATAATTACTCAAATCAAAACACTTAAGCATATTCTTGATGCATTCAAAGTTCATATCAAAATAGTTAAGCATATTATCAATGCCTCCAAATTCATATTTACCACATGAATGCATCCTAGATCTTATCTAGACGCGTATTGCTCTTTTGGACAAGTGTGTGAGTTATTAACTCGTGCTCTGATACCACTCTGTCATGGCCCGAACCCGCCCCTATGGGTTAAGGACATAACCGGCCAGTAATCCTGAGATTACTTACGGTCTCAAACCAAAACAGACGTAACTCAACAGAGTAAAGGGGCCAAACGGAATCAATAATTAAAAACTTTGTCCATAGAGCCGTGCTTATATGCACTTTAAAACAAACCATGTGCATATACGTTAATAACCCACGACAAAATACAGTTCCATAAAATTCTTTACAGACAGGATCATCCAAAACGAGTCAACCCACAACGGACTATGTACAGACAAAAACAAAGTCCTTGCCTATAAGACAAAACGTAAACACATAACGAAATGGCAAGGATGGGTCTCGTGCGTGAGACACCAGGCTGACTCTCCAAAACTCATGTTGTTCCTGGCAACCTTCACTGCGGCTGGGTTTGTGCATCTCTTGGCTCACCTACAAACACATGAATGAGCGTAAGCGATAGCCCAGTGAATAATATCAAATACAGAATTTACATAACATTGTAGAACAACATATTCCAAACGGCCTTGGGCCCAATCCATATTTTTATTTAACAGATATATAACTATACGAAATATAAATCAAGTGACTGTAATTCCAAATATTCTGGCCTTTGGCCCATTCAAATTTCCATTCTTGTCAAAACGGCCTTCGGCCCATTCGATTATGTCAAAACGGCCTTCGGCCCATTCGATTATGTCAAAACGACCTTTGGCCCAATCATGTATGTCAAAACGGCCTTCGGCCCATTCGATTATGACAAAACGGCCTTCGGCCCAATCATTTATGTCAAAACGGCCTTCGGCCCATTCGATTATGACAAAACGGCCTTCGGCCCAATCATTTATGTCAAAACGGCCTTCGGCCCATACATTCGTATCAAAACGGCCTTCGGCCCAATCATTTACGTCAGAACGGCCTTCAGCCCGCTCATTCATTTCAAAACGACCTTGGGTCCATTTATGTTTATCAAAACAACCTTTGGTCCATTCATGTTTATCAAAACGACCTTGGGTCCATTCATGTTTAACAAAACGACCTTGGGTCCATTTATGTTTATCAAACGACCTTTGGTCCATTCATGTTTATCAAAACGACCTTGGGTCCATTCATGTTTAACAAAACGACCTTGGGTCCATTTATATTTGTCAAAACGACCTTTGGTCCATTCATGTATTCATGTCAGACTTATGTCCACAATCCCAATTAGCAATTCATAAAGCTTATAAGGGAATAAACAATTGGACATTCACAAGCATTCAAATATCGATATTACTTACAGTGATTGGCTTGTGGATTTGCCCTGGAGCTTGACCCTACACATTTCACGAACATAAATGGGTCACTAACAATTCAATCCGTTCTTTAATTCACGTATTCCTCTTTAGGCTTTATTCTTATCTCATTAACTCATTTACAATGTTTAACATATGCCTAAGAGTGCTTGCAAGTGAAAGAGAACGGAAAACAGAACACATAATACATTTTCAGAATTTCAGAAAACAGGGTCCCCGCTCGAGCGTGGACTGACCCGCTCGAGCGGACCCTTAAGCCCACAAAAGTACTGGTTACCTCAAATTCCCGCTCGAACGTGAACTCCCCCACTCGAGCGGACTGTCTGTCTAATAGCTCCCCGCTCGAGCGGGAACCATGTCTGTCAAAAATGCTGGGAGCTCGATTTCTCTGCTCGAGCGGACGTTAAAATTCTGGAAATTCCAGATTGTGTTCTTGAGCTCCAAATCGATTTTCCAGCCACATTACTTGCATGCAATGGCTCAAATCTCCAATATAATCATGCTAACATGGTATAGACCCCAAATAACAACCCAATGAGGTTCAATTTCACAAATAAGTCACATGCATGCCCCAATCTCCCATCAAACTCATTAACAACATACAAATTCATGCATTCCAGCCCCCCTTCCACATAATTTGCACATGCATGTGATGAGTTAGCCACATTCTTAACTTAGACAATACAAATAGTGATCAAAACATGAGTTTCCTTTAACCTTTCACATGGATTGTACACCTTTGTGCTCAAACATGCAATTTTCAAAGTAATTCTTACATGCATGCACACATTAAGCTTCAATTCAACAAATACAACTCAATTTCATTTCAATCTTGTTCTTGATCACCAAAATAGCTTGAACACACACAAAATTACAATTATAATCCAAGAATCACTCACCTAGGAGCTTGATTCTCACAATCTATGATCAAATCTTGAATTAGACTTCAAATCTCCAAGTTTCAAGACCAAAATTGCACAATCCCTCTTTCTCCCTCTCTATGGTCGGCTCTCTCTCAAATTGAGTCTAAGAATCAGCCAAAATAAGCTAAGGGAGAGAAATGAGGTGTAGTGCTCAAATACATTAAGTCCCACTAAGTCAATATAATAATATTAAACAATTTGAGCACAATGCCATTAAATAAATCAATTTAATCTGACTCGAATCAATTTTCAATTAAATTTCACCGTAGGCTCTAAAAATTACACTAATCACAATGGCGTAATCAATTTCAGGTTCTATGGCCGATAGAGCCCTCAATTTAATTTCCAAAGCAGATTATTCAAACAGATATTCCTACGGTGAACAGATAGAACTTCAAAATCACGTATATTCACATAATGACACATGAAATCATGCTAAACACATAATCATGCTCATATTAGGGACCAATTAGCATAATACAGAACAGGGGTATTACAGCATCATAGAGTCATTTTCCACTCATCATCCAGAAGACAATCAGAGTTGTTGAACAGAGTATACTCTGATGTTTGTGGTCCCATAGAAGTGGAATATTTGGGTGGCAAAAAATACTTCCTGACATTTATTGATGATGCATCACGGAAAGTATGGGTTTATGTCCAAAAGACCAAAGCTGAGGTGTTTCGAAATTTTTAGACATTCCATGCTATGATGGAAAGGAAGACCGGAAAGAAGCTGAAGTGTTTCCAAACAGACAATGGAGGCGAGTACACGTCAAAGCAGTTTGTAGCCTACTGTGCTACTCGCGACATCCGACATGAGAAGACTATTCCTAGAACCCCACAACACAATGGTGTATCCGAGAGAATGAACCGGACCATTATGGAGAAGGTCAGATGTATGTTCAAAATAGCAAAGCTGCCAAAGCCATTTTGGAGAGAAGCTGTTCATGTTGCCTACTATCTGATCAACAGATCGCCATCCGTTCCACTAAATTTTCAGATTCTAGGAAAAGTATGGTATGGAAGGGAGATTTTTTACTCTTACTTGAGAGTGTTTGGGTGCGAATCATTTGCACATGTATCCAAGGAGCATAGACATGGATGACAAAGCCACTCCATGTATCTTTATTGGCTATGGAGATGAAGAATTTGGATACAAATTATGGGATCCGAAAAACAAGAAGGCCATTCGAAGCCGAGATGTGGTGTTTCAAGAAGGCTTGACCTTAGAAGACTTTGGGCAACCAGCCAAACCCAAAGTTGATGATGTTTCAGAAATTATTCCCAATCTTGCACCATCACAACATGCCACTGATGAAGAAGAGCTATCGCAGCATGTAGCTAATGATGTAGAGTTGTAGGATGGATTTCTAAAAGAAGAAGATCCAGAAGCAGAGGGTGTTGAGCAGGGGGAGCCACAACCCCCTCCATCAGAGACTATTGGTCCACAATTACGAAGATCAACAAGAGAGTCTAAGCCGTCGTAAAAAAATCCTGCTTCTGAGTATATTTTGCTTACTAATGAGGGGGAGCTAGAAAGTTTCCAAGAAGCTCAAAATCATAAGGAGCAGAGTAGTTGGTAGCAAGCTATGAAAGAAGAGATGCAGTCCTTACAGAATAACCAGACTTATGATTTGGTAAAACTTCCCCAAGGTCGAAAAGCATTGCAGAACAAATGGGTGTTCAAGTTGAAAAAAGATGGCAGCGGAAAGCTAGTCAAGTATAAGGCTCGATTGGTTGTCAAAGGTTTTGGGCAGAAGAAAGGTATTGATTTTGATGAAATCTTCTCGCCAGTTGTGAAAATGACATCCATTCTAGTAGTTTTGAGACTAGTGGTCAGTTTGAATTTGGAACTTGAACAGATGGATGTGAAGACGACATTTCTCCATGGTGATCTGAAGGAAGAAATTTACATGGAGCAACCAGAAGGTTTTGAAGTCAAAGGGAAAGAAAACTTAGTCTGCAGATTGAATGAGAGTCTCTATGGCCTCAAACAAGCCCCAAGACAGTGGTACAAGAAGTTTGACTCATTTATGTTGGGTTATGAGTACAAGAGAACTGCTGCAGACCAGTGTGTTTATGTCAGGAAATTTCCTGGTGGAAACTTCATCATACTCCTGCTCTATGTTGATGACATGTTGATCGTTGGACAGGATTCCACAACAATCATATCACTAAAGAAGGAGTTATCACAGTCCTTTGACATGAAGGACCTAGCCCCTGCACAACAAATTTTGGGCATGAAAATTGTGCGTGACAGGAAAGCCAAGAAGTTGTGGCCATGACAGGAGAAGTATGCTGAACGGGTAATTGAGAAGTTTAACATGAAAGATGCCAAGCCAATCAGTACTCCGCTGGCTAATCATTTCAACTTGAGCAAGAGTTCTTGTCCCTCCTCTACCAAGAAAAGAGAAGAGATGGAGGCTATTCCCTACTCATTCACTGTAGGGAGTTTGATGTATGCAATAGTGTCCACCCGACTAGATATTGCTCATGTTGTTGGAGTAGTAAGCAGATTCCTTTCCAATCCAGGAAAAGAGCATTGGGAAACAGTCAAGTGGATTCTGAGGTACCTCAAGGGTACGACAAAAATGTGTTTGTGCTTTAGAGATGCTAAACCAGTCTTGAAAGGCTATACTGATTCAGATATGGCAGGCGATCTTGATGGTAGGAAATCTACATTAGGATTTATGTTCACTTTCGCAGGGGGAGCTGTGTCTTGGCAGTCCAAGCTGCAGAAGTGTGTTGCTTTATCCATAACCGAGGTAGAGTATATTGCTGCAGTGGAAGCTAGGAAAGAGATGTTGTGGTTAAAGCGGTTTCTCCAAGAGTTGGGATTAAAGCAAGAAAAGTTCACTGTACATTGTGATAACCAGAGTGCCATAGACCTGAGCAAGAATTCTATGTACCATTCTCGCACAAAGCACATTGATGTTCAGTATCATTGGATACGTGAAGTGATGAAAAAGAAGTTATTGGAACTGATTAGGATCCACACAGATAAGAATTTAGCTGACATGCTTACAAAGGTGGTCTCAAGAGACAAACTCGAAATTTGCAGAGACATTGCCAGAATGGACTTCAAGTGAGACAGTCATGCATGTGGGTATGGAGGGGGAGAATTGTTAGCTCCTTAGCTCCAACCACACATGCATGCAAATAGAGGGTCAAAGAAGATGGCGTAGGAAGACTTCCACCTCAAGAGAAGGAGGTCTGAGCTGGGCAGCTCTCCCTTCTCTTCACATTGTTGCCATTGTTGACACTCAACCTCACCATTAAAGAATGTAGAAATTGTGTGGGTTTGTCTTCTCTCTCTCTGTCTCTCATCTTTGTGTATAAATAGAAACGGGAGGAAGATGATGAATGTATCAGAAAAAGAGAGAGTTGCGAGAAGTGTATGAGAGCTCTGAGTTGAGTAGAGAAAGTGAGATACTCCTCCTCCGTTTTATATTTTTGCTCTATTTTAGTGAAATTTATCATTTCTGTTGGATGTAGGCATTGGGCCGAACAACGTAAATATTGTGTTTTTGTGTGTGAGATCATTTTTTGGGTGTGTTTGATCCTAACATTAACTACTGGTCTACTGGGTTTTTCTTTTTTTTTTTTCTTGCTCCTGTCTGGATCTTCTTTATACTCTCTTTTATATTGATTGTAATTTTTATCACTACAATCAAAATATATTGCTTCTCTGTGGATAAAAAGACTGATAATAACAAATTTTTTTTTGGGCCAAAATATATATATATTTTGAATGAAGATATGAAAGCAAAATTTATTAATTAATTGTTAAAGAAACGAAGATTGTTTAGCAGCAACTGAACAATACATTTGAATCTTTAGTAGTAATTCCCTCCGTATCATTATCAAACATGCACCTAGCTAGAGCTCTTTTTATTCATTGCAGTGGTATTACTGCAAAACTAATAGTAATATTTATTTTCTTTCATGTATGTCAAATTTATTACAAGGTACTGAAGAGCTAACTTCCATGTCGGCTAAATTTTTTTAGTGTCCTAGCATTAGAGATTATTACCAGGCGCAACCCCAAGTTGGTTGCAATAGTCAGTGTAGTACTTAACACGAGCATTGACTGCATCCGGTCTATTACCATTGCATTCACCATTGTTGATGGCTTGGATTGTTGCACCGAATCCAGAGTTTATGACTTTGTGAACATTGTTCATCCAAAACCACAAGGCGGTCTTGAACGACACCACTGAATCTGTTGCCACAGTTTCTGGATTGTTTAGTCCATCGAAGCCAATGCTTTGCCCAGCAGGCCCATAGTTGTAGTTCCATGGTAGTTGAAGAGGACCTTTGCCATAGTAATTCTTGTTTGGTGCACATGGGTACTGAGTATTTGATAGATCACAGTAGTTCTTAGAGGCACCATCTATCTCTTCAATATTGTAAAAAACTGCCAAATAAGAAAGTTTTGTGTGTTAGATATATGTTGGTAAAATAGAACTTTTTTGATTATGTGTGATATTTAATTACAACTATGTTAGGCCCATACGAGGAAGGCTTGGATGAAAAGCCCAAAATAGTTGACGACCCAGAACAAGTTAATGATTCGAGAAGGGTGCCAACTAAATACATCCATAAGGACAAAATCCCAAATCATTGACTAATAGAAATAAAATAAAACGATAGATCATGTTGAGGATTAATTCCTCCTCTTTGTCATTTTAAAGAAAACATTATATTGACTAGACCGTTAGAACTCCTTTCATATTTGCTAAATTGTGCAAAATTTTCTAGTATATATATATGTACATGTATCAAAATTTTCAAATTTGTGCAGATTTTAGCAAGTTACGTGTGGATTGGAGGAAAGTGAAGTTGAAATCTTATATCCAGTCTCATGCGTGGCATGTGCGAAGAAAGCAGCAATTTCATGCTTAGAATCGTCAGCAGTGTTGTGCCTAGGAGGCAGAAAACAATCACACACAAGCAAGACACACACAAAGATTTACGTGGTTAAGCAAATAGCATATGTCCACGGGTAGCGGATCTACTATATGGAGAGAAATAAAAAGATTACAACAATGGAGGAGGATGAGACAATACTCTCACTCTACTCACACTCACTCAGTTGCTTACACTCTCTTCTGATTGCCAAACCGAACCCCTCCCATTAACTAACCATTTATAGATGCAATGGGAGAGCCAAAGTCTTCAACAAGCTGCCGACAACATTTATGGCAGTCACCAATAGGATCTGAAGATCAACCACCCTACCATGGAGTAGCTCGCCTGAATCTTTAGCCCAAATATTTAGCTTCTTCATTTGTCTTCAATCAGCAGCCATTGTTGACAAAGAAAAAATCAGAGCCAATCTTCAACAAATCTCCTTCTTGGCGAGGATTCTCTATCTAACATAGTGAGCGATCAACACTGCCATGTACCTAAAGGTGCTCAGTTCTGAGAGATGTTGACCAAGACCAAACAGTGTTGGAACTTGATTCCAAAAACCACTTTTGTGAGCATGTCGGCCGGATTATCTGCAATACTAATCTTTTGAAGTAGAATATCCCCTTCATTCATAATTTCTTGGACGAAATGGAAACGCACATCAATGTGCTTGGTGCGAGAATGATTAACCTAGTTCTTTGCCAAACAAATGGCACTCTGACTGTCGTAGTACATCTCAACATGCTTTTGAACAATACCCAAGTCCTCAATCAACCCATGTAGCCAAATAGCCTCCTTAAAGGCTTCTGTCACTACCATGTACTCTGCCTCTGTAGTAGACAAAGCCACCGTTGACTGAAGCGTTGACCTCTAACTCACCAGCCCTTTAGCAGGCGTAAATAAATACCCTGTTGTTGACCTGCGTTTGTCCAAGTCACCAGCATAATCTGAGTCCACATATCCAACCAAATTCTGTACGAGTTGGCTATCTCTCTCGAACTTCAATCCCAGATTAACCATGCCATGTATGTACCTCAGGATCCATTTCACTGCCTGCTAGTGACCTTTCCCCGGATCATGCACATACTTGCTTACCATACTCACAGCATATGAGATATCAAGCCTTGTACAAATCATAACATACATTAATGCATTGACTGCATTTGCATATGGAACCTGTGCCATTTGCTAATGTTCTTTTTCTATGCGTGGAGACATCGAAGCACTAAGCTTGAAATGAGGGGCCAATAGTGTACTCACAGCTTTTGTTTTCCCATTTATGCCAAATCTATCTAACACCTTTTTCAAATACCGGGTTTGTGTTAGAAAAACCGTGCCCTTTTTCCTGTCTCTTTTGATCTCCATGCCGAGAATTTTCTTTGTTTCGCCAAGATCCTTCATTTCGAACTCTCCTGCCAACTGTGTCTTGATTTTATCAATCTCTACTTTGCTCTTAGATGCAACATATCATCTACATATAAAAGCAAATAGATGAAGGAACCATCAGAAAGCTTATGGAAATATACACATGATCATACTGGCTTCTTGTGTATTTCTTTTTCGTCATGAGTCGATCAAATCGCTTGTACCACTGTCTCGGGGATTGCTTCAACCCGTATAACAATTTGTTCAGCTTACAAGCCCAATTCTCTTTTCCAGCAACTTTGAAACCATCTAGCTGGGATATATATATCTCATCTTCAAGATCTCCATGTAAAAGGGCAATTTTGACATTAAGCTGGGCGAGCTCAAGATCAAACTGTGCAACCATAGCTAACAAGATACGAATAGACGTGTGCTTCACAACAGGTGAGAATACCTTATTGTAGTCCATTCCTTTCTTCTGGGCATAGCCTTTAGTTACCAATCTAACTTTGAATCAGATGCTATCTTTGTTTGAAATGCCTTCTTTCTTGGTGTAAACCCACTTACACCCAATGGCTTTATTTTCCTTTGGAAGTTGCACCAACTCCTAAGTTTGGTTCTTATAGAGTGACCCGATCTCTTCATCCATAGCTTCGTTTCATTTGACACTTTCTACATTCTGCAGGGCTTCTTTGAAAGTGCAAGAAATATTATCTTCAATGATTAAAAGTGCATAGGCCACCATATCGGTCATCCAACCGGGTTGCTTTGTAACCCTTTTTCCTTTTTTGATTACAATGGGTTTTGACTGTTGTGGGGTCTCTGGATCGTCATTCTCATCTAAACTCTTTTCAGGATCTTCTTCAGAGTTATCAACTGAAACTTCTTCAGGATTGTTGACTGTCTAAATAGTCTTTACTAGAGTCTCAAACTCCACCTGCACTGACTTCTTCAATGCTTCCTCATTCTCTTGAGGATTTGGCTGCTTCAACATTGTAGACTTATCAAAGGTAACGTCTCTTCTAGTGACAATTTTCTTTAATTCAGGACACTAGAATCTGTATCCCTTGACACCGTCACTAAAGCCCAAGAAGACAGCTTTCTTGGCTCTACGATCCAGCTTAGATTCTGTAACATGAAAATAAGTTGGATCCGAAGACATGTAGCTAATCATAATCAGTAACTGGCGCTCCTGACCATACCTCCATGGGAGTCTTGCCATCTAGTGCTGCAGCAGGTAGTATGTTGACAAGATGATGAGCATAGTTTAATGCCTTGCCCCAAAATGCCTTGCTCAGTCCTGATTGTGACCGCATACACCAAACTTTCTCCACCAAAGTGCAGTTCATGCGTTCTGCAATTCCATTTTGCTGTGGCATTCCACTAACTGTGAAATGTCTCACTATCCATTCATTCTAGCAAACCTCAAAGAAGAGATCTGATGTGTATTCGCCGCCATTGTCAGATCTGAGCTTCTTGATCTTCCTGTCTGTCTGGGTTTCAATCATTTTCTTCAATGTAAGGAAGATGTCTAACACCTCATCTTTATGCTTCATTGTGTAAACCTAGACTCTTCTTGAGAAATCATCAATGAACGACACAAAGTAGTGTTTACCTCCTAAAGAAGTATTTTTGGAAGGACCCCATACATCGGTGTAAATGTAGTCTAGAATCCCTTTGGTATAATGAATAGTAGTACCAAACTTGATTGTTTGCTTGCCCAGTATACAATGCTCACAGAAATCAAGCTTTCCTGTCTTAACGCCTTTCAACAGGCCTTGCTTTACCAACCCTTGTAAAGCTTTTTCTTCAATATGCCCTAAGCGTATGTGCCAAAGTCGGGAAGTGTCTGACGCATCATCCTCTGAGTTGGTGGAGACAATCACTCTCCTTGTGACTGTAGTGTCGTCTAGGAAATATAACAAATGCTCGTTGTACAACTTTGAGGACTCCACCTTCCATAGTTACTTTGTAACCTTTGGAGTCTAAAACTCCCACTGAGATGGGATTTTTCGTCAAATCCGGTACATACCGAACATCTTTGAGAATTCTAATTGTTCCATCATACATCTTTAGTAGAATTGTTCTAATCCCCTTTGTCTGGCAAGCTTGGTTGTTGCCCATCAACACAACTCCTTCATCGAACTCTTGTAAGCTCGAGAACCACTGCTTATTAGGACACATGTGGTATGAACATCTGGAATCTAGAATCCATTCATCAGAATAGCCAAGTGATGAAACTGTGAAGGCTGATCTTTCACCATTATCTCCACATTGTGCAACGTTCACCTTTTCCTTTTTCTTGTCTTTATTGGGACAATCTTTTCCCCAATGCCCCTTCTGGTGACAAGCAGCACACTCGTCTTTTGCAAGGCGTCTTCTATCTGATGATCTCTCTCCGAATTTTGAGCGAGACTTTTCTCGCCCTGTATATCTTCTATTATTCATCCTGTATATCTTCTATTATTCATCCTGCCTCTTACTGTCAATGCCTCTGATGTTGAGTTCTTGTTTGCAGACTTATATTTCCTTCTAAACTCATTATTTACCAAGGTGTTTGAAACATCAACATACTTGATCTTTTCTTTACCATATAGTAAAGTGGTGGTAAGATGGTCATATGTGACAGGCAAGGAATTTAACAATAATAGTGCTTTATCTTCATCATCGATTTGAACATCTAGGTTTTTCAAATCGGCAAGAATTTTGTTAAAATTGTTCAAGTGTTCGTTCATCGAAATACCTTTCTTGTAGTCGAAATGGAACAACCTCTTCTTCAAGTAGAGCCGGTTCTCAATGCTCTTTGTTATGAACTTGTCTTCTAGCGCCTTCCAAAGCTCCTTTGCAGTATCATATTCTGTGAAGGCGTATTTCTCCTCTTCTGCAAGGCAAAGTCGGATGGAACTGCAGGCCAGGAGATTCACTTTCTCCTATTCTATCTCATCCAAGTCATCTGGTTTGTTTCCCAGAGTGAAGTGTAGATTCATCTAGACAAGCATATCTTTAACTTTGCATCTCCATATACCAAAGTTGCTGCTACCATCAAACTTCTCTACTTTGAACTTAGCATGGGACACGAGGGTCGAATGCGTAAAGCTGTTTGTAGTCATTGGGTTACTTATGGATTTGGCTGATCTTGTCTTTATAGATTCTGCCATTGAAACTGCTAAATAATCTCCACCATAACCAATAATGGACGCTTGAAATGCCTGGAACAAGGCAAATTCTAAGCTCCCGAAAACTTCACTGAAAATTCGGGTCCGAATATCAAAAAACGAAAATTTGTGGTTGTGTCTGGAATGGTTGATTTAGCTAGAAAAGCACTTTCTCCACCTCTCTAGGGACCTTAGTGAAATTTCTCCAAATTTAGGGACCTTATAGCAATTTATAGAAGTTTTAGGGGCTAAATTGCAATTTTAGCAAGATCATGGGCTGAAATGAAATTTCCCAAATTTTCAGGGGCCTTCCTGCAATTTCAAAAAATTTGACTAACTGGGATGATGATGTGGCAGATGTGCTGATGTGTCGATGACGTGGCTCAACATGTGGCAATGACGTGGCTCAACACGTGGTTTAGACGTGGCAGTGACTAGGCTGACACCTGGTGCTGATGTGGTAGTGTTGCAAAAAATAATTTGCAATATTGTTGCCCCAAAGATTTGAACCTTAGCCAAGGGAGTGCAATGCCCAACCTTAACCACTTGGAAAAAGCTCCACTTGGTCAAATATATATTTAAAGTATATATTTTGGCACCGTAAAGTCGTCTTCTTCCTCTCACTGCGCATGGGTCTTCTGGTTCAAAGTTGACGTTACAAGCCAACCTTTGACCGGAGCGTATGGACCACCCCGACCTCCGTTTTGACTATTCTTTCTGGGTTTAGACTCCTCTCATCAAGGCGGTCGTCCTAATAGGCTGAAAACTTGATTTCAACAATTTTGAAATTTTTAGTTTACTAGAAAAACACTCTGTTTTTTGCACAACAATGCTTTGATACCAATTTGTTGTGCCTAAGAGGCAAAAAAACAATCACACACAAGCATACAAGCAAGAACACACAAAGATTTACGTGGTTCGGCAAATCGTCTACGTCCACGAGTAGCTGATTTCACTATATGAAGAAAATGCAAAGATTACAATGGAAGAGGAGGAGATAATACTCTCACTCTACTCGCACTCGCACTCGCACTCACACTCACACTCACACTCACACTCACTCAGATGTTTACACTCTGCTTGCACTTCTTCTGATTGCCAGACCGAACCCCTCCCATTTACTAACTATTTATAGATGTAATGGGAGAGCCAAAGTCTTTAAGAAGCCGCCGACAACATTTACGGCATGCACCAAAAGGATCTGAAGATCAATCACCCTACCATTGAGTAGCTCGGCTGAATCTTTAGCCCAAATCTTCAGCTTCTTCATTTGTCTTCAATCAACAGCTATTGTTGACAAAGAAAAAATCAGAGCCAATCTTCAACAAGCAGTTCCAGTGGTGCCAAATGAAGGGTAGGAGCCGAGGGCATTAAGAAATGCAGAGCGGGTGAAGAAGCTTTTCCCTACACATCTAGTAGGAGCTTGATTGATTATGCCATTGAAAAATGCCTATGTGACTATATTAGGGATCGAGGCACCGTTGGAGCCAGAGCTAGTACAAGGGCCTAATTGGCACCCTGCACCACAGTAGGTGTCGCTAGTGCCACAGTACCCTAACTAGTTGCAACATAGTTCTGCAGCACAACCGCAATTTTGACCCAATACGATTCTTGGTACAATACCGGCGAGAATTCCGTCTAGAATGATTGCCAGTAAACTGCTGTTGATATTGAGGGGAAGAGAAATGTGTGGATGGAAGGGTGTGTATTGTGGGATGAAATTAAGGTGAGAGATACATGTATTTATAGTTGTACAATGGAAAATGTGGGGTAGTGTTTGGTAGAGTTTTGAAATTATGATTTGAATATAGAGTTGTATTTTGAGTTTGTGAGTTTTGGAATTATAATTTGAGTGGAAAATTTGTTTGGTTATGAGTTTTGAAAAGAGTTTGAAATTTTTGATGTGACATATGATATTTGATTAAAAAACATACAACTTATTACCAAACACACAACTCAAAATTCTATTACAAACTCATAAAAAAAAATTTTAAAAATCCAAAAATATTTTTATTTAAAATATAAAAAAATAACAGGTGGCAAAAAAATAAAAATAAACAAGCACTGTTCTGGTCAATCGGTTGAACGACCGTCCAGACGTCTGGGAGGATGACTGGGTAGACATATTTTCAAAAGTGGGTGTGGAATCAATTTTTGAAAACTCTAACCAAGCACATCACTCAAACCAAGGTGTAGAATTACGATTTAAAAACTCCACCACACACAGCACAATAAATGTTTTCAAATTAAAGTTTGAAAAAGCTTTAAAAAAAAAATCAATAACAAAATTAGAAACAATTAGTTTGTTTGTTTTTAATTTTCAGGGTTCACTTTTCAAAAAATCTTTTTTTTTCACTTTTTTTTTTGTTTTTACTATTTTTAAAAATATTTTAAGCAATTTTTTTAAATTTTTAGATACACCTAACATAAATACACTTAAAAAAGTATAATATTTGTGAAAAAAAAATCTTTAGAAAATTCACTAAATACCAAAAGATATTAAAAAAGTAAAAATTCAGTATATTTTTCGTATTCTTGTATATTTATTAATTTTTTTACAAATATTTTACTTTTTAGATATATCTAATTAAGGTGTATCTAAAAAAATTTAAAAAATTGTTTAAAATTTTAAAAATATTCACTAAAAAGAAAAAAAATACGAGAAATAAAAAACTCAATTTTTAAAAAAATGAATTCAAAAAATTGAAACTAAACAAACTAAATCATCTTATATAAAGTGAGTTTTATATTTTTATGAATTTTATTTTTTTGTATGTTAAAAAGTTATGTCGAACGCTATAAAAATAAAACAAGTATTAAAGTCTTGCTTGCAATTATTAAAAATTTTATAATTAATTTATGTGTAAGTAGAACCATGGTTGAAACTTAGCCTGCAATTTTCTAACGAGCGTGTAGACTTTTTTGGTGTCTGTCTTGACCTTGACTTGTGCGTCAATTAGTCGACTGATGATTTCTCAACATATAAATTATTTGTTTATTTATTATTATGGGGGTGTTTTGGAAAGTTGATATAATTAGGCCTCGTTTGGGAAGGGCCGGTTTAGTTAAAAAATCAAAAAATTACTAAAAAAAGCTAAAAAGTCAACAATCCATACTAAAAAGTCAAAGATTCTCTTTTTTCTCTATTTTTGCACATCTTTTCGTAAAAAATCAAAAAGTCATCCTAAACATACTAATTTTTTTTAACTCATATTTTAGCCAAATAGCCAAAAAGTTATTAAATTAGCATGTTCCCAAACGGGGCCTTAGTTTTTTTTTGATTTTTTTAGCTTGTTTTATCTTTTTGTGAGTAAGTTATGTGAGAGGCGATGTGACCCAAAATGGGTAAAAAGTTAGAAGCTGACTTTTTACCAGAATTGGGTTTGTTGGGTTCGAATGGTGAAAATTAAATTGATAAAATGTGAAATCTACATATAATATAAATTTGAGTCATTAATATAAAATTTTGAATAATTTTTAAATTTTTATGTCTAAGTCCGTAGTTTTATTATTATTTTTTTTAACACTCCGGCATTGTTTGGTCATGATCTAGATTAGCACAAAAAATCAAAACATAATAAAAAAAAGGTAAAAAATCTATAAGGTGAGTTTTATATTTTTATGATTTTTTTTTTTTTTTTGTCTCACATCTATATGAAAAAATTATGTCAAATTTTATAAAAATAAAAAAGGTATTAAAGTTTTGCTTGCAATTATTAAAAATTATATAATTAATTTATGTGTAAGTAGAACAATGGTTGAAGCTTAGCATGCAATTTTCTAATAATCTTGTAGGCTTTGGTGTAGGTCTTGACCTTGACTCGTGCCCATAAGAATTTTTTTTTTTTTTTTTTAATTTTAAAAGTTAGGGTCCTGGAATTTATGATCCGAATGTACTCAGATGCAAATTGAATTGATAATATGTGAAATTTGTATATAAAATAAATTTGAGTTATTGATGTAAAATTTTAAATAATTTTTAGATTTTTATGTCTAAGTCCGTAGTTTTATTATTATTTTTTTAACACTCAGACATTGTTTGGTCATGAACTAGATTAGCATAAAAAATGAAAACATTATAATTAAAAAAAAGGGTGAAGACCTATTGTGTTTGGTTTCAATTTTTTTGATTTAATTTTTTGAAAATTGAATTTTCTATTTTTTTTTTGTTTTTTTGTTTGGGAAAATTATTCTATGGTGTCTCTCCCATTTTTAATAATGGAAGAGATCCACAATATTATTTTATGATGTCTAAGGTCCCTCAACTCCACACTCATATATCACAAAGAAATCTGAGTGTCGCAAATCAAATCTCATTTCTCTCTCTCGATGACCGTTTAACCTTCTTATTGCTTCTTCCATTTGATGAGAACAATGAGAATAAAGCAAAAAGGAAATAAAAGAGAAAGCATTGTGAAGTTTTTGGAACGGCTCTCTACCAAATTACAATTTAAAACAGGTGATCATTACCCATAAAAATTCTTTGATCAATTAGTGCATCAGAATGAATAGCATATTATATAAAGGACAATTACTACCGGGGACATAAGAAGGTGCTTGATGAAATGTCAGGGAGAAAATTTTTGTTTAGAGAAATTTGGTGTGGGTGATGTGTCTAGAGAAATTTGGAATTTTCTCTATGATTTGTGTAGAGAAATTCTTTAGATCGAATTTTTTCTGAATCGATGTTGAGGAACCTTAAATATTATGAAATATTGAGTGTCATTTATGCTATAAAATCTTAATACTAGGGACCTTAAAAAAAATCCCCTATTTAATAAAGTTACTGTAAAAATTTCAGTTCAAAATTCATCTGTTTGACATGGTTTCTTGATTTTTAAAATTTGTGATTCTATGTAGAATTTTTGAACTAAGAATTATACCCATTTTTTACATACAATTTATTTTCTCAGGTTTCTTAACAGTGTATATATATACAAAATACATAAACCTACAACCTCTCTATCAATGAACTAAATAATAATAGAATAAGGATAAAGAACAAAAGCAAAAGAAAGAAGAAAGATAGAGGCCTAACACACACCAAAAAATCCTTCTTTGTTTGCAACCCCTTTTTTTTCTTCTTCTTTTCTCTCAACCTCTCTCTCCCTATGGCTGCTGTTGCTATTGCTATATATTGTATTAGGTAACCTAGGGTTACTTTATATATCTAAACAAAAGGCTCTAAATTATTATATCTTTATATTATTTTATTTTCTATCCCATTAGTTTAAATAAAATATAACTATTATTATAACAAAATATACTCACTAACTTGCCCCAATTTTTTTTTAAAAATAATAAATCTTACCTTTAAATTAAAAACTTTCACCATAAATTTATTTTAGGTTTTAAAATTAATTAAAAGACCCTCCAATAATATTTAATTTGCACTTAAAGATTCACAAGCAAAATATCTGAGATTGTAAAATAATTATTATTTAATTATTTATTTGATTTGTATATTCGGGTTCTCACAATAGTAGTGCATACAGATTTTTAGTTCATAGATCTGAAAAATTCTAATATGCATGTAAATACTATTGTTGAGTTAAGGAATGCGTCGTTTTTTGAACATATTTTTTCTTGCGAGAAAGTTGAAGAGCTTAAAACTCCCGAAGCTGAAGAGACAAGTTCAAATAAAAGAACTTTTGATACTGTAATGGGTAGTAGGAAAGACCAAAATGATAATGAAGAAGATGAACCTAGACGTAGCAAGCGGGCTAAGATCTCTAAATCATTTGGTTCAGATTTTCTGACATACCTGTTAGAAAATGAGCCTCAAAACTTCAAGGAAGCAATGTTAGGTCCAGAATCTCCATTATGGAAAGAGGCTGTGAATAGTGAAATTGAATCTATTCTGGAAAATCATATTTGAGAACTGGTGGATCTTCCATCAGGGTGTAAACTTCTTGTATATAAGTGGATATTTAAGAGAAAAATAAAAGCAGATGGTTCAATAGATAAATACAAGGCTAGGCTTGTTGTTAGGGGATACAGGCAGAATGAAGGCCTTAATTTTTTGGTGGCTGCATTTGATCTTACTAATGAGGAGTATCGATTAGTACCGCAACTGGAGTTTTCTGATGAGGATTTTTATATTTGTGTAGGGGAGTTGGATGGGTGTCTATGAGTATTCTGCAATTATGACCAAGTCTGGGTTGATGTGTGGATAATGACCAATCACTACTCGAACCACCAACTTCACCGCCACCGAACTACATTACCATCACCACCACCACCACCATCACCATCACCATCACCATCACCAGTTCCGTTACCACCTAGAACCATGTTCCATATCATGTTATAAGTGAAGAAGAATAAGAAGAAGAATGAGGAAGATGAAGGAGAAAGAAACAAAAGATGAATGTTTTGAAATTTTCAAAATTAGTTTTCGGACAACTTTCAGCATACCAAAATCGCCCATTACACGATGAAGTGAGAAAGCGAGGTAATATAGGGCGAAGTAGGAAATGAGGTGAAGAGAATGACAAAAGAATAAAATAGAACCGTCAAGGATTGAGAAAGATATAAAGTTCGAAAGATGGCTTGAAGAAAAGTAAAAAATGAGAAGAAAAAACTTTTTTTTTTATTATCAACTTTTGGAGCTTCGATAGCATGCAAAAAGAGGAAGAACGAGACATGTGAGATGTGATACGAAAATTAGACCGTGAGTTGAATCCAACGACATAAAAATGAGTTAAAACGGAGTTATGACGAAGGAAATAGAAGGGCTTGAAGTGGTGGTTTCTGGTGGTGGTTTGCTGATAGGAAATGGTGGGTCTGCATTTTGCTTTTAAAATTTGGGGCCAAAATGTAATTTTTTTTAATTTTTTCCGTTTCAAATCTGACGGTAAGGGCAAAATTGATAGTAACTTAAATAGTATAAAGGTACGCGTGAAAATAAGAATAGTTTAGGGGGGTCATTGAAAATCGTGACAAAATATAAGAGTAAAAATGAAATAATCTTGATGTAGGGACAACTAAGTTAAGAGCATCTTCAATTCTTTTAAAAATGTTATTTTAAATGTAAGTGAGGGTCATACTAACAATAGTCTCTAGGGCATAAGCAAAAATAAAATATTTATAAAAATATCTCATCTATAATTTAAAATAACAAATTACACATATTTTGAAAAATGTCTCATCTATAATTATAAAAAGATTGACTTTAATGTATAAAAAAAATTCGACCAACTTAGAATAAGTTGACGTTTATTAGTCTTCAAATTGTTTTCTCCCTAGACTTTATTTATGTGTAAGCTCTAATTACTGGATAACTTATAACAACTTTCATTTCTTTTCATTTTATAACCCTTGAAAAAAAAATTAAAACAAAAAGGTCAAAATTAATAATATTACATGAATTTATATTTATATATTAAATTTAAAAGCCTCTCAACAATATTTCGCTTTAGGCTCCATCAAGTGTTAGGCCGGCCTTGAAGAAAATATCTTTATTTCTATATATTTTTAATATTATTTTGTTCTTTTTATATTAATAAAAATTGATATTATAATCTATAATTTAGTTTTTTTTTTTTTAATCAATTTGAAATTTCAGACCGTTAAGCAGTGATCTATCTTACCCCGGTAAATTACTACCCAAACAGTCCTGTCCGTTTATTTTTCCCAATAATCAAAGACTTGTGAATAAAATATAAAACCATCCCCCCCCCCCCCCCCCCCCCCCCCCCCCGGTTCTCATCTTTCAATTATTTGAGAAATGATATAGCTTGAAGCTTCCCAGCACCTTCCAGCTTTACGACACAAAAATCTGTTTTGTATTCTCTAGTAAGACCATCTCCAATGGTTTAGCAAATTTGATATCAAATTTAAATTTTGATGAAAATTGTACTATTCACAGCTCCAACCGTTCACCAAACGTGATACCAAATTGAGACTTCATCAAAAATTTCATCAGATTGAGGACGAAGTAATGAATTCACCAAAACACTGTTGCGGACCGTTGGAGAGAGGATCCGGTCGACCAACCGGTTGCCCGGTCGGTTGACCAACCGGTCAACCAGTAAAGGATTCAAACAGTTCAGCAAAAAAAGTTCAAACCATTTAAAAAAAAAAAAAAAAAAAAAAAAACCTAACCGGTCGACCGGCCGGTCGACCACTCCGGTCGTCCCGAAAAAAGTTCAGAAAGTTCAAAAAATTCAAAAAAAAAAAAAAAAAAACTTTTTTTTTGGCAAACCGGTCAACCGGCCGGTCGACCCACCGGTTGACCAACCGGTCGCCCCACTAAATTTGATGCAAATTTGATGCAGCGTTGGAGTGGGTGATTTGAGATTTGGTGAAATGGCTCATTTTGGACTCAGATTTGATGAAAAATCAAATACACCATTGGAGATGCTCTAATTGCTTCTGTTAATGTAAACACTTCACTCACCTACTACTACCACCTACTCCACCTAATGTAAACTCCACCTACTACCATCTACTCTCCACCCATCTCCTATATATAGAATCATTGTAACAATCAATAATAGATCAATCAATATACAAACAATTTAATTTCTCTCCTCTTTATACATTGAATTTAACATGGTATCAGAGTTATAGGTTATCTTTTGGTGATCTTCACCTTCCGGTGGGTGACAACCTTGCCTTGATCGCCCGCCGGACTTCAACCAGTTAAAACCTCCATCAACTCCATTACCTTCTGGTCCATCATCTCCAACGGCAGGTTCTGCAAGTTCAACCCCCTAGTGCACGAATCAAATCAGATTTCTTCAACATTGCAGCTGGTTGGAGCAAGCTTCTCCTTACATTCTCCTCCATTACTACTAGTTCCTGTGCCGGAGCCCAAATCCTCTGGTTGACTAGCTCTGCAGCAACCACACGCTGGTGCTCAGCCTCAAACTTCTTATACGCCGGATTGAACATCTGATCGAACAAACCCAGTAGCGTTTCAGCCATGACATAAACATCCTGACCTTTTGGATTGTACGTCTTGGCATTGTTGAATGTCAATCTCACGTCCGAAGCAAAATCCAGCGGCCATCCATACTGTTTCTTACAGAGCCTTGACTTCACAGTCCCCGGATCCATCGGTTGCTTGATGATCTGGTGGTAGTCGTGAAGCCCTAAACCAACCACATCAACAGGTGTATTGAAAACCCAACCATGCTTATGCTTCATCAATTTTCCCAAGATCAGTCCGCATCTTCTCATCATGCTCGTCACCAGCTTATCCATCTGCGAATCCGTCGCCACATGCCGCTTCGGATCTCTACCACACATGGCAGTTTATGATCCACGCATGAGCTTGACTCCAACTAGACAACCACAATCTCTCTCTATCTCTAACAGAAACGACCATGGCGAACTACGACCAACACCGCCATCACCGCCACTTACCAGCACCACCTTCACGCCCAACTCCTTCGAGTCGCTGTCCTTGACTCACCCAGTCAACCTATCACCCCCACTAGCAGTTCCGGCGGTACTGCGTTGGCCATGGATTCCGGCGCCGATGCTCTGTGTGATGAGATTCAAAATCACCTCTCTCTCTCTCTCTCTCTCTCTCTCTCTCTCTCTCGGCTTGGGGAGAGGAGGAGGACACAGCTTTTGTTTGAAGCTTTAACACACATATACACAGACAACACATACAACTCTCTCTCCCTCGGCTATCTTGCAGCGCCACCACCATTACACCGGGCACCACCATTGCGTCGCCGAGGCCAGCGCCACTCAATCTCTCTCACTCTCTCTCGGCAAAACTCTCTCTCTTGACAATGAGGGGCCAGCGCCACTCAATCTCTCTCACTCTCTCACGGCATCTCTCTCTCTAATTTTTCACAGTGAAGGTCTTTCCCTGAAAACCCATCATCATTTTAATTTATTTTATTTTAAACCCATCATCATATTTTATCCTCATTATTATCATTATTATGTCTCCACCACCTACGGGATTCTTTCCCCCACACATATTTTCTATTCGCCTTCATGATTCCAGCTGGTTATTGCCTACAAACAGAGGTATGTGTGTATCTAGTCCCACGTGGGATGGTGTCGTCATGGACTTTTCCATTAAAAAAAAAAAAAATTTCATAACAAACACACAACTTTCTGATGCCATTCGGTTTGCACATAAAGCTTGTTTTATTCATCTCCGGACTCTACCCGATCCCAATTTTACATCACAACCAAGAAACAAAAAAAAAAAAAAAAACAACCCACACAAACAACCAACGAAACCCATACAAACAAACAACCTCCCTCACACGGGAGGGATTTTTCTTTTCCCTTCTCTACTTAGCTGCCGGTCTCTTCTTCTTGCCTCTGTTTTGGGCGTCCCTTACCGGCTTGGTTTCCGTGCTTTCAAGTCCACCGAACAAGTTGCCTCCCCGCTGCTCCTCAAACGCAGCATATGGTGAACCTCCGAATTGGAGCATGACAGTGGCCTTCCGTTTTAGCTCCTTATTTTTCGCCTTCATCACACATATCTCTGCTCGCGCATCCTTATACATGCGCTGGAACAGAGCCAGTTGGGCATTTAACTGCTGTACCTCACTTGTCCTACTTTGAAGCCGGTGAGACAAGTTCGTGACCGCCGTCATGGTCTCCACACATGACTTCAACGTATAATAGTTAGCCTCAATATCCGATTGAGCTGCCATTATTTGTTCCACTGACAGCATCGGAAAGTTCAACGGAGCAAACACAGGGGCGCTTGGTCCAGGGGCGTTTGGTTACGATTCAAGGGCGGCCGAACCAGTTATCTCTATTGTGGCATCATTCAGGTCTGGAAAAAGAGTGAGAGGACTACGAGAAGAAGAGGCCATATGAGAGGCAGCACAAGCAGGGTTGCAGAGTGTTTCAGAGAAGCAGAGATTTCAGACTGGTAATGTCAGAAAGGGTTGGTTATAGAGTGTTTCAGAACGAAGATGTTCAGAGGTTCCAGACTAGTGTGGTTTGCACAGCCTCCGCCTCAACCTTGGTTTAAATAGCCAAGGTAGACATGTGCATCGCGCGCCACTCGACGCCAGACGACAAAACAGGAGCACAAGCCAAGGCAGACACGCGCATCGCGCGCCGCTCAACGCCACAGTGTCGGGCACGCCTTTTGAGGTCGCCCAATACCTCAAAAGGCGTGCCCGACACTGTGGCATCGAGCGGCGCGCGATGCACGTATCTGCCTTGGCTTGCGCTCCCGTTTTGTCGTCTGGCGTCAAGTGGCGCGCGATGCGCGTATCTGCCTTGGCTATTTAAACCAAGGCTGAGGCGGAGGCTGTGCAAACCACACTAGTCTAGAACCTCTGAACATCTTCGTTCTGAAACACTCTGTAACCAACCCTTTCTGACATTACCAGTCTGAAATCTCTGCTTCTCTGAAACACTCTGCAACCCTGCTTGTGCTGCCTCTGATATGGCCTCTTCTTCCCGTAGTCCTCTCACCCTTTTTCCAGACCTGAATAATGCCACAATAGAGATAACTGGTTCGGCCGCCCTTGAATTGCAACCAAACGCCCCTGGACCAAGCACCCCTGTGTTTGCTCCGTTGAACTTTTCGATGCTGTTAGTGGAACAAATAATGGCAGCTCAATCGGATATTGAGGCTAACCATTATATGTTGAAGTCATGTGTAAAGACCATGACGGCGGTCACGAACTTGTCTCACCGGCTTCAAAATAGGACAAGTGAGGTACAATAGTTAAATGCCCAACTGGCTCTGCTCCAGGGCATGTATAAGGATGGGCGAGCAAAGATATGTGTGTTGAAGGTAGAAAACAAGGAGCTAAAACGGAAGGCCACCGTCATGCTCCGATTCAGAGGTCCGCCATATGCTGCGTTTGAGGAGCAGCGGGGAGGCAACTTGTTCGGTGGACTTGAAAGCACGGAAACCAGGCCGGCAAGGGACACCCAAAACGGAGGCAAGAAGAAGAGACCGGCAGCTAAGTAGAGAAGGGAAAAGAAAAATCCCTCCCGTGTGAGGGAGGTTGTTTGTTTGTGTGGGTTTTGTTGGTTGTTTGTGTGGGTTGTTTTTTTTTTTTTTTCGTTTCTTGGTTGTGATGTAAAATTGGGATCGGGTAGAGTCCGGAGATGAATAAAACAAGGTTTATATGCAAACCGAATGGTTAGCTTCTACAACGGTCTGACACGACCACACAGTGTCTGCTACAACGGTCCGGCATGACCCCATAAACTGTCCTGACACTGATTCCGGTTAGCTTAACAACGGTCTGACACGACCATACAGTGTCTGCTACAACAGTCTGACACGACCACACAATGTCTGCTACAACGGTTCTACAACGGTCTGACACGACCATACAGTGTCTCCTATCCTATTTTATTTTATTTTCTTGTTTTGTTACTCTCTCCAAATTCAAGTTGGTTTGTGCCTATTCTTCTTGAGTTTGAGGGGGCTGTTAATGTAAACACTTCACTCACCCACTACTAACACCTACTACCACCTACTCCACCTACTCTCCACACATCTCCTATATATAGAATCATTGTAACAATCAATAATAGATCAATCAATATGCAAACAATTTAATTTCTCTCTTTCTCTTTATACATTGAATTTAACAGTTTCCAATCCAATCCAATCCAATTTTTCTTTCAAAATTGTAAGGAAAAAGAAAGATCAATGATGACTGTCCCTGTTCTCATCTCTGCTGCTCAGGTGATCTTGAATCCCTTGATTCCAGTAGCAACTGAACAGATCCAACTGGCTTGGGGTTTCAAGAAAGATCTCAAAACCCTCCGGAGAAGGTTAACAATCATTCAAGCTTTGTTAAGAGATGCTGAGAACCGGAGACTAACATCAGCAATTATGTGAGAGTGGCTAAAGAATATCAAGCGTGTAACCGGTGATGCTGAGAATGTGCTTGATGAGTTTGCGTATGAAACTCTTCGAAGAAAGTTGGAGGTGCAAAACCGAATGAGAAAGAAGGTACGCAATTTATTTTCTCTCTTGAATCCATTGGCATTTCATCTCAAGATGGCTCATAAGGTCAAGGATATCAATTCAATGTTAGACTTGATTTGCAAAGAAGCAAATGACATAGGTCTTAAACCAGCTGATCAGCTCTTAAATGCTGCTAGTACTAGTGTTGAACCTAGAGAAGTCACTTTCAGGGTGTCTCAGCACTTTGTAGATCATTCACAAGTTGTTGGAAGGGATGGTGATGTGTCAACAGTGATAGACGTGTTACTTGGCTCTGACAACACTAAAGATGATTTATCTGTCATTGCCATTGTAGGAATGGGTCGGATGGGCAAGACAACCCTTGCTCAGCTAGTTTACAACAATGAGAAGGTTTTGAAGCATTTTGGTGATCAAAGGATGTCGATTTGTGTATCTGATGATTTCATAGTTGAAAGGTTATTGAATCAGATGATACAATCTCTCACTCAAAGTGAGTCTGAGATAGAAAATATTGAAGGAACAATGAGAAAGCTTGGAGAAAAACTAAATGGAAAAAAATATTTGCTTGTACTAGACGATGTTTGGAATGAAAATCTAGACAAATGGGAGTGCATGAGAAATTCTTTGCTAGGGATAAGTGGATCCAAGGGAAGCAAAAATTATAGCTACAACCAGGAATATGCACGTGGTATCTACCATGAGGACATCTCCATCTCTCACTCATCATCTGAGCCAACTATTAGAAAATGAAAGTTGGACCATGCTTCGGAAAAGAGCATTTGCAAATGGAGGACCAACAGAGACCCCAAATTTGGTGGCTATTGGTAGAAAAATGATGGAAAATTGTAAGGGTGTACCATTGGCAATACAGTTACTAGGAGGTTTAATGTACTCTAAGCAACACAATTACGAATGGGTGTTGATCGAAAATAGTGAAATATGGAGCTCAACCGAAATAAAAAAAAAAGGAATTCAATCGATGTTAAGGTTAAGTTTTGATCACTTACCATCGCCATATTTGAAACACTGTTTTGCGTATTGTTCTATTTTTCCAAAAGATTTCAACATTGAAAAGGGTAAGTTGATTCAACTTTGGATGGCCCAAGGATATCTCCAGCCTTCTTTGGGAAGCAATTTGGAAATGGAAGATGTCGGTAATAATTATTTTAATATTTTGTTGCACAATTCTTTACTTCAAGACATTAAATTGGATGTGCACAATAATATTATCAGTTGCAAAATGCATGATCTTGTGCATGATTTAGCACTAGATGTCTCAAAGGGTAACGAGGTTGAACATCTATCATTGGATTTAATGCCACATGTATGCTTTGAAATTCCAAAACAACATGTTGGTAAAGTGAGGACACTATTTTTAAGAAGAAGTATCCCTAGAAACATTTATGAAGTTAAATGTATACGTGCCTTGAATTTGGTACAATGCAATAAGAACGAGTTGTCAGATTCCATATGTAAGTTCATACATTTGAGATATCTTGATCTCTCAAGGTCACGGACTAAAACACTGCCAAATTTTATCACCAAGCTCTACAATTCGCAAACCTTGAGACTTCCATCTTTTCAACATTTGCAAATGCTTCCAAAAAAGTTTTATGAGTTGGTTAGCTTGAGACATTTTTGTATGGATGACACAATAGTGAACAGGAAATTGATGCCAATAAAGATAGGGAAGTTTACTTCTTTGCAGACATTACATTCTTTGTTGTTGGTGAAGATAAGGGCCGTAAAATTGAAGAGCTAGGTAGCTTAAGCAAACTAAGAGGTAAATTAATGATTTACAATCTCCAACAGGTGAAAAACAGGGAAGAAGTAGAAAAGGCAAAAATATTAAGAAAACCAAACATTCGTGAGTTGGGATTTTTCTGGGACTGGGTGGGCAATCCTTTAACAGCAGGTCGTTCAAAGAAAAACAAAATCCTTCAACAGTAGAAGACACTACTAGCATTAACCATGAGGATGTGTTGGAAGGACTTAAACCTCATGGAAATCTTGAGAGTTTAAAACTTGAGCAATTTGAAGGAAAAAGTTTTGTATCATGGATGAGTGGTAGAGATGCACAGTGGCTTCAAAATTTGGTTAAGATAGAATTATATATCCAAGTGCACAAGATGTGAACAAGTCCCATCATTTGGACACCTTTCACATCTTGAGGTTATCAAAATGTCTCGATTAAGAAATCTGAAACGTATTGGTCTGGAATTCTATAGTTGTCACAGTGTTGTTAATCATGATCATGATAATGATGGCATCATCATTGGTAACTATAGTGGGGCAGTGACAACAGCAACAGCAAAAACTACGGTTGTTGTATTTCACTAAGAGAACTTCATCTAAAAGATATGTCGAACATAGAAGAATGGTGTGGGCTTGGGGTGTCATCATCGTTATCAAACACCATGGTGTTCTTTCCTCGGCTTGAGTTTGTACACATTAGTGGTTGCGCTAAGTTGACAACAATTCTAGGTCACTTGTTATCCTTACAGGAATTAATTTGCAATGATAAATTGCATATGCATCGCCCTTACTTGAGAATAGAGGTATCTTGGGTTCAGAAATCGAAGATTGGTGTTTTATTGGTAGATTTGTTGGAAAAAAGCAGCAAAACCCTAAGAAAGCTGACAATAAGTTCTTTGGAAGAGCCATGTTATTTGGCAAATAACTTACAAAACCTTGCGTCTCTTGAAGACTTAACGATAGGAGTCTATAATTAAAGAAGAAGAAGAAGAAGAAGAAGAAGAAGAAGAAGCATCCAATTGCAGCGACTGAACATCTCTTCAATAGCTTCGGATTGTAGGGTGCGAAGAATTGACATGTTTACCAAAGGGGTTGTTACAACAAACCCTTGTAACATTAAAGATACTTAGATGTCCGAATTTAATAATTGATGATCCATATGAATTATGCAGCCTTCCATCCCTTCAGCAATTGTCGATTTATAAATGTCCAAGATTAGCTGGTTGTTGGAAGGAGAGGCTATTTTGCCTGACCAGCCTTCAAACATTGACGACAGGTGAATTCTTAGAAGAGCTCGAATATTTCCCCTGGCCTTGCACCACCGTAAGTGCTGCATCTGCATCTGCTTCCACTTCTGCTTCTGTTATTGCTACTGCTACTGCAGATGAGGAGGTTGATGATGATGATACCAAATATCACCCAAACCCCAAACACTACTGCTTCATCTCCTTGGTGTCTCTGACTCTATATGGCTGGGAAAGGCTCAAGTATCTACCTGATCAACTTCAACACCTCACTACCTTGAGAGACTTGTCACTTGGTGGCTTTAATGGACTGGAAGCTCTGCCAAAATGGCTGGGTAACCTTTCATCTCTTCATTCTTTGGTGCTTGCGGGTTCCAAGAATTTGATGAATCTTCCCACCCTGGAAGCAATGCAACGCCTCACCAATTTACAATCTTTGGCAATTAAGTATTATCCCCTTCTAAAGGAAAGATGCACAAGGGAAAGCGGCCAAGAATGGCACAAGATTGCCCATATTCCATCCATCAAAGTCTTGGGTATTTAAAGGTAACTTATATATTTCTCCAATTGTTATCCATATTCATGATTTCTTCTCCTCACCCCCATCCCATCCCCCACCTTTTCAATGTTGTTAGCTCGTTTCCTTTATCTCACAAACCCCTTTTTGGGTTTCAGGTCAAGTGTAATGGTTTCCTCTGCAAATGACTAATCTTCTTCTTCAAGATGAAGCATAAAAAAGCTTACCGCCAATTATGTTAGTCCTTTGTGTCTCCAACCAAACAAATAATTAATTAACTCCTAAAAATGATGTAATAACTAATTAATTAAAACCTCTCTCTCTCTCTCTCTCTCTCTCTCTCTCTCTCTCTATCTAAAGTCTTATCAGTTTTAATCTAGCTTTTATTTTTATATGTATTATACATTTTTATCTCGGCTTTAGTATACAATTTACTAAACCATGAGTATGTAATAGTTCATAACATTTTTCTTATTTGAAACTTATATATATGTATATATATGTTTTCCTTTTATATTTCCAGATTTATTAATATCTATGTGCTAACACAAATTGCTATGTTACAGGGTCTTCTACAAGGAGTTTTGGTTTTTGTTCATGTGTAAGTGCTGGACTTCCTGCCTGCTAGCAGTACAATCGATTAGTATAGGCCATTAATAATCGATGTAGGGAGAAGAGGTAATTGTTGGTGCACATGATTTTGCAGTGTCAGAGAAATGTTATGCAAACTTTGTAGGTTGGTAGTCATTGTAGTTATTTGTTTTGTAATTTCCAGGCTTAATAGTTCAACTTTGTCAGTTAAAGATTCTCGTCAAGTGAAAAACTAAATAATTTCTGTAATCAACCAGCCTTCAAAATTCTTTCTTGCTTAGCTTTGAGTCAACTATTGATTTTTTATACCTAACGAAAAAAAAAAAAAAAAACAATTAGGAAGGCATGTTAGTGCTTTGCATGTCACATTGCATCCATCTTCATGATGCAAATGTTGGTTTTATGTTGTTATTAACAAAGACATGAATTGAATGAGCTAATTTTCAGAAAATGGGAAGAGAGAAATGACTTCCTAATTATATTAGTCAACTGTGTTTTCATAACATGGAAATTATTATGTTTATCTGCAACTAATTAAAAAGGCCAATTTTCAGTTTTAATCAAAATTTATTTTTTATGGATTTTGTATTCCTCCTAAAAAATCATCTATAGGTTTGATTAGAATGTTTATGAAATTTGAGGATTTTGTATCCCTCCTAAAAAATATCGACAGGATTTGATGAAATAACATGTTTCAATTTGAACCAATGCTTCTATGATGTTCCAATTTCAAACAATCTCCTTTTAGTTGCTGGAGCTAAATGATCTAAAACTCATAATGACATGGTGCCCTAACTGTGGGTTCCTGAGAGCATTGCTTCAGATGACATGTCCTTTTTTGTTTTTTTTTTTTAGATTGGAGATGATGACATGTCCTTAAACACGGGTTTTCCATGCTATCTTGTATATCACTAATTCTAAAAGCCATAGTGCTTCATGCTACCCAAAGTATGCAAAAGTCACCTGAGTTGAGTTGACATTTCCAATTATAACATTTTGGTCAGTCATATTGATTTGTTGCATGT
Organism: Camellia granthamiana; assembly: GCA_036172215.1. Taxonomy (NCBI): domain Eukaryota; kingdom Viridiplantae; phylum Streptophyta; class Magnoliopsida; order Ericales; family Theaceae; genus Camellia; species Camellia granthamiana. Next base: position 41,266,889 of record CM069910.1, read on the forward strand.
GCAGAGGTAGTTTGAGCAAGAGGCAATTAATCTAACAATGAAGTTGCAACAACAGCCCATTTGGATGCACAAGGGAAAGCGGCCAAAAATGTCACAAGATTGCCCATATTCCATCCATCGATGTCTTGTAGATTTAAAGGTAACTTATATATTTCTCCAAATGTTATCCATATTCATGATTTCTTCTCTCCTCTTATCTTCTCACCCCCATCCTATCCCCTACCTTCCCAATGTTGTTTGCTCATTTCCTTTATCTCACTACCCCTTTTTGGGTTTTAGGTCACGAGGCATTTCATGAATGATGAATCTTCCTCTACAAATGATGAATCTTTTTCTTCAAGATGAAGCATGAAATATTCTACTGCCAATTATGTAATTTCTCTCTCTCTCTCTCTCTCTCTCTCTCTCTCTCTATAGTCCATCAGTTTTAATCTAGCTTTTTTAAATGTATTATTATACATTTTTATCTAGTCTCCAATGTACACTTTGCCAAATCATGAGTACGTAATAGTTTATAACATTTTTTTTTCTTTGAAACTTATACATATATATATATTTATATTTCTAGGTTTATTAATCTCTATGTGCTCCCACAAATTGCTATGTTACAGGGTCTCTTCTACAAGAAGGAGTTCCAGTTTTGCTTCGAGTGTAAATGATGGATTTATTGCTTGCCAGCTATACAATCAATAAGTGCAATCCATTAATAATCAATGTAAGGAGAAGAGGTAATCGTTGATGCACATGATTTTGAAGAATCAGAGCAATCTTATGCAAACTTTGTTTGTAGGTTGTTCCTTGAATGTTATTAGTCATTTGAGTAACTTATTCTGTAATTTTCAAGCATAATAGTTCCACTTGTCAGTTGCAGATTCTCATCAAGTGAAAAACTAAATAATTTCAATGATCAACGGGTCTTCAAAATGCTTTCCTGCTTAGTTTTGAGTCAAACTTTGATTTTCTATGGCTAACAAAAAACAACTAAGAATCCATCTTCATGACGCAAATGTTGGTTTTATGTTGTTATTAACAAAGACATGTGAATTGAATGGGCTATATTTTAGAAAATCAGATATGAAAAAGGACTTCCTATTTATATTTTAGTCAACTTTGTTATCAGAACATGGGAATTATGATGTTATTTGCAACCAATTCAAAAGGACAATTTTTAGTGTTGATCGAAATTTAATCAAAAGGCCAACTTTGTTATCATACATAGGTTTGATTAGAATATTCCTGAAATTTGAGAATTTTGTATCCATGGGATTTGATGAAATGACATGTTTTCATTTTGAACCAATGCTTTTGTGAAGTTCCAATTTCAAATAATCTCATTTTAGCGTATGAAGCTAAATGATCCAAAACTCACAATGAGAAGGTGCCCCAACTGTGGGTTCCTAAAGTATGCAAAAGTCACCTGCGTTGAGTTGACATTTCCAATTTTAACACTTTGGTCAGTCATGTTGATTTGTTGCATGTGCAGTAGAAGTAGTTTGAGCAGGAGCCAATTAATCTACGATGAAGTTACAACAACAGTCCACTTGGATGATTGAGTCATGTATATAGTTTTTGTTTGGAGTTCAGATCTTGCCTTTTTCTTCAAATTGGCTATATATGTTAGTTTCTTCAATACGTGATCTGTTACTTGGAGCACCTAACAAATTACATATAGCATTTTGTTGCCTTTTCTTATTTTTTTCTTATCTCCAAATCAAGTTCAGTGCATGTACGAGTTAAATAATCCCATCAAGTCATCTCTAACTCATCTGGAAATGTGTATTCATGTACAGATTATTTTGCATGTGAAGTCAAAGAATAATTCTGTCTAGTTTAGGGTTAAAGATCAAGTGCAGCCAAAGATTTGTAGTTGGTATTCTCCCTCTCTCTCTCTCTCTCTCTCTCTCACACACACACACACGCGCGCGCGCGTGCGCTTTCTTGCTCCCACACACATTTGATCTTTTTATCTCCTTTTGACAAAAAGCACGTTGATAACCTAATGTTCATAACTGACATCTCATCCAAATTACAAGAAATCAAGCGAAGAGAAATATTAAAAGCTGAAAATTCTATTACAATACAGACAAGAGGCTTAATGTTTGTTTCTAAGGTATTAATTCCTCCCCCTTCCAATTCAGTCTATTTCGGAATCTAATATTTGTGTTATCAAATTATTCTTTTCTTCCCATTTCAATTGGTAGACAACAAAACATACGAAAATTGCATAATTGATGCCTTCAATTTTGAAATCTATGGAGCTTAGTCTTGGGAATTTTGAAATCTGTGGAGCTTAGTCTTAGATTTTTAGTTTGAAGTGCTTGGTGTAGCCTACTTCACACAAGAAGCATCGAAGTTTGTACACATTTGAGAGATTAGTTTGTCTCTTTAGGAAGTGTCTCAGAGTTTGCCTTACACTTAAGCAAGACATAACCATAGCCCTTTTAACATCAGATATCTTATGTTAAAAATCAAAGATTGTTGAATATTTTGTTCTATTTGCTTTTGTTGTGATTTTTTGTCACACCCCAAACCAGACCCTAAAAGTTTGGGCATGACCACTACCGAAACAGAGACTTAACTCACTGTACATAAGATATGGGGCCTGAACGGAAGCATTAATATCGTAAATGAACATAAAACAATATCCATTGAGCTACCACTACTATGCCAGGATCACAAACATTGCCTAAGGTAGGTGAACATACAGTGATGTGCATCTAAAACTTTAGCTATGTACATATACATATACAGACCCGGCCCCAAGTTGGGCGTATAACAAAAACATTGAAAGGTAAAACGGTTTATATACACTTCAACCTTAAATAGACATTCGGGGTACAAAACCAAGCTTAGCAAAACTCCACAAAAATGAGTAGTCTTCAGCTAAGTGCCTGGACACTCTGAGGTTGACAAAAGAGAAACGGATGCCACGGGTTAAGACTGACCTCTAGGTTGAGTGCCTATAGAAACAGACACAACATAAAGTGAGCGAAGCTCAGTGAATAATAGTACGTAAACAATCTAAGGATTCACTTGAATTACAATATATATATATAATTACAGAGGACTTTTGGTTAATCTTTTCTTGTAATTGTTTCCAAAACGGCCTTGGGCCTAACAGAGTCACAGTCGGCCTCACAGATTTCACAGAACAGCCATAGGCCTCACAGATTTCATAGAACAGCCATAGGCCTCACAGATACAGGACGACCATAGGCCTCACAGATGCAGAACGGCCATAGGCCTCACAGATACAGAACGGCCATAGGCCTCACAGATGCAGAACGGCCATAGGCCCAAATTGGCTTTAAGTCCAGTTCATATGTGTATGGATTCAAGAGGTGTCTCGCACGGATTCTAGAGGCGACTCGCATTGCAGCACTTAGTTCCGTACATCACTTTGTTCCATACCAGAAATCATCAGAGCAGACTAATTTCAGAGCCATACAGAGTTTTAGAGTCATACAGAGGCACACAAATTCTTTCAATCACTCACATGAGTTAACATAGTTAATTCACTTTTAACAGAATGCTAATGATAATTAAACACATAGATACCGTGGTTCCATAATACACACATTCCATTATTCGTTATGAATCAATACCGCCAACTTGCAGATAATAGGATATCAATAATAATTATTAATAGAAGACGCATGTATCGTTACAGTATGGTCAATAGAGACAGAATAATTCATATCATAATGTGGTCATATAATGATGGTAGTCTTTTGTGTTCTTATCATAGGTTCTAAACAACCTCAGGTTCATGTATAACACAACCGAATAATCTTAGATTCACACAGATACCATCATTTTCGGATGAACAGAAGTTCCATTTATTTATTAAGAAACGATGTAGTTTGCTTATAGATAACAGAGAGTTAATATTCGTTATTGACAGAACAGAATGGTTCCAAAGTCGTACCGGTGTATGCAAATCTTTCAACATGTACATAAATTCATACTGATTTCCAACCGATATAAATGTTAGTGTAACCACTTACGAGGAACAGAGCATTAGTAACCATGATCATTAATGGTAGGTAAAATGTACATCTACTGTACTATTACTCACAGTGCTGTAACGGAGCAATAGTCCCTCCTGGAGTGTGCCCTGCACACATACATAACTCACACATTAGTTCCTTTCCTTGTTGCATCATTTTCGGACTCGCTTTGCTTCAAATGAATTTACATACATCAAAAAGGTGTCAAATATAAATTCCAAAAATATCAGAGGGTCGAGCATGTAAAACGAAGCAAACCATTTTTTTCAGCATGGGCCACACGTGCGGCTGTGAGCCCGCACGTGCGGCAGCTGGTCTCGCACGTGCGGCCATGACTCCCGCACGTGCGGCGATTCTGATCAGCAGCAGTCCGAAATTTCAAGCAAACCCAACTTTTGGCAAGCTTTTCCAAGGCTCTAACTAGGTCCTTTAATTGTTAGAACATGGTTCAAATAGTCATATAACTAGGAAGTACAACATCTAACAATTTGAATGGGGCTTAGATCCTTAATCCCTTAAATTCACAATCATAATCAACCACAATCCAATTCTTTCATGTTGATGGCCACCATTAATACAAGAATAATATATATGCATTACCATGAGAATTCAACTTAGAAAAGAAAGATTAAAGTATAGTTTCCCCCACATAGCTCAAATCAACCATTAACACAACAAATAATAAGTACAATTCTTCAATTAAGTGAACATCACACACAAAACTTCAATCAAAACCCTAGTCTTCTCAATTTAAAGGGAATCCTTACATATGTCCAATAAAGAGCTTATGTAAAATAATTCATACATACCTTGAATTTAAATTCCTCTAAACCCTCTCAATCCCTCAAACTTCTCCCTTGAAGAACTTCCCCTCTTCCTCTCTAACTTTTCTCTCCCAATTTTCACTCAAGAGATATTTTGTGTTAAAGGTTATTCCATGCCAAAAGATCAAAGAGGCTTATATAAATATATATATATAAGGTGAATAGGACAAAAATTAATCGTTTAATCATTCCAAATCAAATTTCTACAAAAATGCTTATCATTACTTAAAAATTATGCTGATCTCAAATGTGAAATCAATTTCGGATTATCAAGCCTCTAAGGCTCTCAATTTCTAATTCGAACACTGTAATTGTGACAGATATTTTCCTTGTTAAACAGATTAATCTTAGGATTCATTTACTCAAACTTAATTTCACATAAAATTTCACAATAAGCATTTAAATGCACAGAATATGGGACTGAAATCATACCAGAAACACATATGAGGGTCGGGTTATTACATTTTTTTTTCCTCCACTTTTTTTAGTACAAGAAAACTAAATTAGGTTGAATCATATTTCTTTTGTAGGTCTAGCAATAAGTTGATTCTTAATTTCCATTCTACAAAGCATTTCTAATTAGTTTCACTAACCATCTGGGAGGATAAAATGGGAAAGACAAACTCTGAAAGCTAGATAGTATTGCAGATTGCATTTTCTTGTCATTTGATCTGGTAGAGGAGCTTGCTAGAAACCTGTCCTAGGTGGGGAATCCTTGCACAACCTTGCTTGCTGGCTGTACATAATCTTTGAATTTGGACAATGATAGTAAGTATATATTGTAGTGAATATGCTCTGACAATTTTTCTTTTTCAATATATCAAAGCTAAATGCATATTTTTCTGATCAAATTAATGTTCCATGCTCTAGCTATGCCCATCAACAGAAGCAAAATCATCACTCAAGGACTCTGTTTCTCTTTAAGCTGTTGCCGGATTTTACTTGCTCTGCATTTCTAAATATTTATATTAAGAGTACAAGTCATCCTTAGGTGTAAGACTTTTGATTGTATTGTGAATTCGATTTTGGGTTCTTTCGTAACTTATAATTTATTAAACAGAAGTCGATACAAAAGGAAATGCATTCGCTTTCTATTATCAAATTTAGGTTAATTCGATTGTTTGGTTTTGTATTGCAAATTCCATTTTACATATTTACTGTAACATGCAATAATGTTATTTCTCCTTCTTATGCTTTGTTGGTTCCTCAACCACAGCACAACCTGTGACAGATTAATATAAATATTTATTTGATCATGTGTGTTTTTAGTCTTGTAACTTGTTGCGTGGTTAATGAAAAACAAACACACTACACTCCTATCATATAATGGTTAAAACCAACAGGCTTTGTTTGGAGGATTACTGAGAAATGTAAATGTATAAGCTTTCTTGGTAACTAACAAATGTAATTATTTCCCCAAAACTGATCAAGAAGAACCCCGTTCAAATCACCTAAATAAAGACTACTGAGACGTGCATGCTAGTAATGGTATGATATGCTGATCTTCGACAAAGTTTTCAATCCTCTGAATAAATAGTACTGCAAGCTCTTTCCTTTAAGCCTATAGTCCATGTTCCATACACAGAGATTAGAATCAAGTGCTTTGTTATTCAATCTGGATTTGATGGATTCTTCTCATATTCCTTATTATTCCTCTATTTTGGTCTAAGATTTCATATGTTAGAGGTCCTGTTTGTTTTATAAGAAAATCTTACCACTCGTATGAAATAGCCCTCACCTCAGGGTTGTAAAATTTTTAGTAATATGGGCAGGACCTCCTGATTGTGGCAATGTTAGGGAATCTTTTTAATCTTTTTTTTAAAAAAATAAAAATTGATTTTGACATCCATATTATGAAATTACATAACCAACTTGAAATCATAGTGGTTAAGTGCTAATGCATCATCTGAAGAGAGTGGTGGTCCTTTAGTAAGCATAAATCAATTAATAGATTGTATTTAGAATAGTGCAAACGGTGGCCTCTCCTACATTATAATTGATAAGATTTTCCTCGGCCATTTTGATGTTGAATGTGAAAAAAATAATAACAAATGTATTAATGTAACAAACATTATTATATTGAAAGGAAAATCTTATGATGTTCAATTCAATTTTACAATCCAATCTATGAGTCCTCCCAACAATATCTCACATAATATTTCAATTTTAACAACCTTACTAACATGCCCATGAAAAAATTATGTGGTGATCTTGGATTAAGTTCACATCTTGATGTTTATTGGTTGAAGTTGTGAAATCCACTATACTTTTCGTTAAGATTTTGGGAGATAACTTGATAAATGTCAAATGATACATGGTGTGGAGCAATATTCCTAAACCGTCAAGTAATTTCTCACGTTAATTATACAAAGACTTCCTCAATTATTAACAAATATCACTTTGATCCCCTCATTGATAAATCTGTATGTATTGACCCTTTTAATTATAGAAATCATACAAATAGACCCGTTTTGAAGATGGTCTGAGAGGATGAAATAATATATTTTTATAGTTTAAGGAATTAAAATGCATAAATTTATAAATGAAGCATCAAAATGATATTTACTTAGAGAGCTTGGTGTAATTAAGTATTAACATCGCTCCATGTCCATGTGGTATGAGAAAAATATTTGAGACACTTAATTTATCATTCCTAAAACCACTCTAATGAAATATTTGATGAGTATCAAATTTTAATTTCATTCCATTATCACAGCACATGACATTTGCCGCCCAAAGCTCAAATCATGCCAAGCTTGAAGCTTTTTCCAATACCTTTGCGTTGTCCCTCCCCCTTCCCAAAGCTCAGATCATCTGAACAAATTAAGGTGGCATGGGGTTTCAAGGAAGATCTCAGAACCCTCCGCAGAAAGTTAACACTCATTCAAGCTTTGTTACACGATAGACTAACATCGGAAATTATGTACGGCTGATTGAAGAATCTCCAGATTGTAACCAAACCCATTGGCATTTCGTCTCAAGATGGCTACAAAGGTCAAGGATATCAATTCAATGTTAGATTCGATTTGCAAAGAAGCAGATGGCATCGGTCCTCAACCAGCTGATCAGATCTTGAATGCTGCTAGTACTACTAGTGTTGAACCTAGAAAATTGAATTTCAGGCTGACACACCCCTTTGTAGATGATTCACAAGTTGTTGGAAGGGATTGTGATGTATCAACAGTGATAGGCATGTTAATCGGCTCCTATGACAGTGGAGATGATTTATCTGTCATTGCCATTGTAGGAATGGGTGGGATGGGTAAGGCAACCCTTGCTCAGCTAGTTTGCAACAATGACAAGGTTGTGAAGAATTTTGGTGACCAGAGAATGTGGATTTGTGTCTGATGATTGCATAGTTGAAAGGTTATTGAATGAGGGGAGTTCATTTGCTCAAATTCATCCAAGAGTTGTAAAGCTTTCTCACAGTGAATAGGCATTCTCTCAAACTCTCATTGTCTTCTTAACTTGTCTCTCTTCTAAGTTGATGAGTTTGGCTGACTTAGTAACATCAAGTGAAGCTCGAGATTGTCTAAGTGTCACACGAATAGCTTGGAAACAACTAAGGCCATGACACAAGGCTTTGGTTCTCAAAGGTCTTATCCTTCGACACGCATTACATTCATCTTTTGTTATCATTTTTCTAAATAAATCTTACTCCCAAATGTCTTTATCTTGCTTGGAATTTGGAGATGCCAGAGCCCCTACCAAAATTGCTTTTGCTCATACACACCATCCAAATTGGTTGCTTGACATGCTAATTCTCTCTACCAACCCATCAATAATACGTCGAACGTATTGAAAACTCACTGTTCCGCGTAAAAAGCCAAACCAACTTGTTTGTGGGAAGATTGGGGCAAAGAGGTATACATCGAATTTATAAATTTTTAATTTAATGAAAAAAATGACTCTCACTTAATTTAATAAATATTTCACAAAAAAATTAAATATGATTTTTAACATTTTTTTTTATTTTTATCAAATTTAAAAGGTCACAGATTGGAGATGCTCTATTGAGAATGAGGGAAGATGGAGAGTAGGTGATGAATTGAAAAAGAGGGAGTTGAAAGATTTAAACTGAATTTTTTAATAAATATAATTTTTTTTTAATTTGAAATTTTAATCCGCTTACCACTAATCTATCTGTAAATTGCTACCCCAAGCAGCCCGGTCCCATTTATTTTTCCCAATAATCAAAGACTTGTGAATAGAATATAGAGAAGCATAGATAGCACCCATCACCCCCATGTTCTTATCTCTCAATTATTTGAGAAATGATCTATGAAGCATGGGTGTGGGTACGGATACGATACGGGTAGGCTGATATGGCAAATTCTTTAAAAAGTAGGGTACGACTGGTGTACATCAATTTTTTTTTAATTTTTTTTAATTTATAGCTAAACATCCAACATACAAATCAAAGTTTCAATATCAAAACTAAAAAGAAAACTTGTCTAAAAAGTTATATAATTATTTCTTTTTCTTTTTTGATTGTCTAAAATAGGATACAAAATATAGCAAAACCATGACTCATGGGTAAAAGGTATTGGAAATAAATTACTTGATATTTTCAAAATTGAAAGAAGAATAACAAATATTGCAATAAATTCTACCATCTGAAGAAAAAAAAATCATTTTGCCGTACCAATGGCATACCCAAATGTATTTGCCATACCCGACATGTATTCGCCGTACCCAGTATGAGTACTGCCGTACCGGTACACGTACTCGCATCCGGTAAGTACCCGGTACTCGTACAATACCATTTTTGGAGTATCCGTGCTTCATAGGAAATGATAAAGCTTGAAGCTTCCCAACACCTTCCAGTTTCACAACACAAAAATCTGTAATTCTTTCTACACTTATGTTTTGTTGTCCTAATTTCTATTATTCATACTTGAGGGGAGAGACGATCATCTTATATCTTATAATTCTTTTATTATAATGAAAATCATGGCAACTATGGACGTAGTCTTAATTTTGGAATGAGCCACATAAATCATTATTCTTCATGTTTGCGTGTGATTTATGTTAGAAAAAATGGTTTTATAGTGACTTTAATGTGAAATTAAAGTAAGTCCCAACCATTGATTCAGTTGGGATTAAACGAGTTTAGATTCTTTGTAACAAGATAATAATTTATGACTTTCTTGTATTGTTACAATTTGTATTTACCTATCTTAGTTTGGAGTGTCAATTCCTATTAGGCTGGAACAAACCCATCATTCAAATATCAAAGATTGAGGTTTCTCTTTCGGCTATGTCTGACTTTTTATGCATTGTACATTTCTAAAGATTTATATTAGAGCGTGAGTGTCATATAGGGAAATCATTAGGTAGGTTGGAGTACCACCTGGTTAGGATGACGTGATTGCCTTTGATTTTCTTTATCATGTACGCAAAGATTTCCATCTTCCTTATGGAGACTTTTTTTTAAAAAAAAATTTAATTTAAGGTAAACTTGTTGAAAAAATTATTACAATTTCAAAATAGAACTTGAAAGATTAAAAAAAGAAAAAAAGGTAAATTACAAATGCGTTTTCTGAAATTTGCTAAAAATACGAATTTCACCCAATTGTTTAGAAATTACAAATACCCATTGTTAAAATTTTTTATTTAACAGAATTAACTAAAAAAATAAAATTTCTAATTGCTCTCCTATACAATAATAAAAGAGAAAATTAGTCTATGGTCCTTATCCCATTTTTAGTAATGGAAGAGATCCACTATATTATTTTATAATGTCTAAGGTCCCTCAATCTCGACACCCATATATCATAGAGAAATTTGATTCTCTCAAATCAAACCGGTCTCTCCCTTTCTTTCTCTCTCTGTTCTTCTTTCCCCAATGAACTCCACCTCCATTGCCGCCGCCAACAGCTCTTTCTCACCGCTACATCTCCTCCAACTGTCGCTATCTTCTCTCGCATCTCATCTCGTAGTTGTATCTTTTCTATCTCTCTCTCTCTCTCTCTATCTCTCTCTCTTTCTCTCTCTGTTTTTCACTTATTTTGTTTTCTTTATTTTCTGCAGTATAGCTGATGCAAATATGTGTTTCTTGAAAGTCTGTCTCATGAACAATGTGATTATGGTTTGTTTGACAATTTTGTGTGGTGTTGATGGGTCTTAAAGGATTTGGGGACGTCGAGTTCTTGAATTTCGGATTTAAAGTTTTAGTGTTTAAGGAGTTGTATATATATGGACAAATGCAAATCACAGTGAAGCCAGATGCTCTGTTCCTTGAACTTTTCATTACTGTTTTTTGAAATCCAAAGAAAATTCAGAGAAATTCTCTAGACTAGAATCCAGAGAATTTCTTTGGCCTTCCCAGAAATTCTCTAGAAAGTCTAGAGAAATTCTCTTGGAAGTCCAGAGAACTTCTCTAGATATATGTATATTGGTTGTTGTTGCTTATTTGGGTGATCGATTTGTGTATTGCACATCATGATTAGGAAGGCATAGAAATTTTTTAGTGTTTCTTGAACTCTTCATTACTGTTTCTTGAAATTCAGAGAAAATCCATAGAAAATCCAGAGAAAATCTCTAGATTGGAATCCAGAGAATTTCTCTGGCCTTCCCTTGGACAAATGCAAATCACAGTGAAACCAAATGCTTTGTTCCTTGAACTCTTCATTACCGTTTCTTGAAATCCAAAGAAAATCCAGAGAAAATCTTTAGACTAGAATCCAGAGAATTTCTCTGGCCTTCCCAGAATTTCTCTGGAGATATTCTCTAGGAAGTCTAGAGAAATTCTCTGGATATATGTATATTGGTTGTTGTTGTTGTTGCTTATTTGGGTGATCGATTTGTGTATTGCACATCATGATTGGAAAGGTAGGAAGTCCAGAGAAATTGTATGGATATATGTATATTGGTTGTTGTTGTTGTTGTTGCTTATTTAGGTGATCGGTTTGTGTATTGCACATCGTGATTGGGAAGGTAGAGAAATTTTCTAGTTTGAACCCAGAGAAATTCTTATGAAGTCCAGAGAAAATCTCTAGACTGAAATCCAGAGAATTTCTCTGGGAAGTCCAGAGAAATTCTCTAGATTGAATTTTATCTGGATCGATGTTAAGGGACCTTAGACATAATGAAAATATTGGATGTCCTTTATGCTATAAAATCTTAAGACCAGGGACCCTAAAAAAAAAATCCCATAATAAAATTACCTGAATTTATAATTGAAATAAATTTCTGACATCATTAAAAGTTGTTAATTAGCTTGATAATTTATTAATAAAAGAACTAATTTGTCATGAAATTATAAATTTCAAGGGGCAAAATGTAATTTTTAAAATTACAGCAGACAATTTGTATTAAGCAAACCTCAAGGGGCATGTTTATAATTTCTCAAAAAAATATATAATAGGACTTATTAGTCCCACATCAACTGCAAATAGGACCACTAAAAGTAACTAAGTGGGTGCAGTTTGGGGCATAAGGTTGTGTTCTATCCATGTCTCAGTTTCAATTCTTACTAGGTACTATCAACTCCTTAATGGCATGTCCACAGGCTTTGCCCAATCTACTTAGAGGGGGAGTTTTACATGAATCCCAGAATTAGTCGAGACCAGCAAAAACTAGCCTGAACACCCAATTATTGAGGAAAAAAAAAGTCATTTTAAAATAATTTAATTTACAACCTTGGTGATGAGCGTCAAAAATTCTAAATTCTCATTTGTTTTTTGGTTTCCCACAGAGTGTTTGGGCCAAATTAATGCACACCTCGATTAATCTTCGCTCGCGGTGGGAGTTGGCTGCTGATGGATTTAATTTGTTATTATTACTATTATTATTATTATTATTATTGACTCATTTTTTAATAGGTTTAATTCACTGCTTCATCACCTAAACTTTGATATGCACATATATTATGTGGCTGAGAAAAAATTATTGGTTGCTTTAGGCATTACATGGCCGTGTTCTTGATTAATCACAAATCCTTATACCTCTTTATGTTTCCCAATCACTCAATTCAAAATCGTGAGTCTTATCTCGTCTACCAATCAGAACACATAGGACCAAGGAATAACTTCTCAAGGCTGAGCCACGTGTGCCACATGTATTCTAACAATCCAACGGTAGAAAATCGTCACACAACACCATGAAATCAATGGCCAGTCGAGTCGGGGCGAGACGAAGTTGCTGATGAGTGAGAAAGAACCTGATGGAGGGGTCTTTGTTTTTCTTGGGTTTGTTGTTTAGGATTAATTTTTTTATTTTTTTATGAAATGACATATAAAAAGTTTTTTTTTTCTAAAAAAAAGGTTTAATTTATATATATATTTTTAGTGATTTTTTTTTTTACTAAAACACATTCATTTCAAAACGGGTCTTACTAATGTTTTATATTGAGTAATGTTTGAGAGTTTTAATTTGAGAGTTCTAATGCAGCTCTAATAATTATACTGTGGAGAGTGCTCATGTGAAGGTAGGAGCCCACACTCCTTTCGCTCTTTCACCTCACTAGAGCTCCATTTAAAGCTCTAGTATAGAGCTATGTATCATTACTGTTTCATATTTTTTGTTTGTAGAGGTGAGATTAGCATTGAAAACATCGGATGAGAAGGGATCAATTAATGGGGTCTTGATCAATCTCTCTGAAAGTTAAACAAATTATGATTTTCTATGTTTTATATATATATATGTATGTATGTATATGTGAGAAGATCAATTAATTTGGAGAAGTGATGGCCGATGGGGGAAAAGATGGAGGATATAGCGATCCCGGTTTTCCCTTCATTGTTTAATTGTATTCTGGACTCGGTTCCGTGGATGTGTTGTTGTCGTATTCTCTTTCCCATCCTTTACTCTTGTATTTGAGTCTTGGGTTATGTTGGGCAGGTTTGAAACAGGTTAGTTATGTTTGGAAACCAAGAGTTGATACCCAGATTTTGGCATTCCACGCTCGAGCGGCACTTTTCACGCTCAAACGGGCCCTTTGTTTTTGTTTCTCTACTCGAGCGGGCATTTTGACGCTCGAGCGTAATTATTCAACCCTCAATACTTTTCTCTGCAGGTCATCGGATGCTCGAGCGTCCACTTTCACGCTTGAGCAGGGACCATCGTCTGCAGAACTTCTGGAAGTGTGCATTCCACACTTGAGCGGCGCTTTTCACGCTCTAGCAGGAGTCTGTGTCTGACACTCGAGTGGGGAGTCCCACGCTCGAGCGGACCTAATTGTATATCAGTCCGAACAGCAGATTTTGGATCACTTTTTCGACATTCTCTCTCTCTAACTTTTCAAAACCTTCATTTGAGAGCTCCTCTCTCTAGAATACAACTTCTCTCTAAGAAATCATCTCGCTCTAGTGATTTTCCACCCTTGCCCCTTTGTAAAAAGTGTAGAGCTTGGTGTGGGCTATGTTTGGATCCGAAAATTTTGGTGTTTGGAGCATCTTGAGTTTTCTTCCTCATCTCCTTTGGGTCTCTTCTTTCGAGGTAGGGATGATCTACTCCTTCTTATGAGTTTTAACATAAATATTAGTCATTTAGTATAAACATTGCGATTGGATAATTTTGGGAAAGTTAGGGTTTGTTTGGTGGTTATGTAAAGGGGGTTTTCAAATGTTAAACACCATGTGTATGAGAGACCTTGGAAAATGGAATTATTGTTGTCAAATTGATGAAATTGAACCTTAGGGTTGTTATTGAGAAAAGGGGGAAAAATTCCCTAATTATGTTGAATAATTAATTTGGAGAAATGTTAAATTGAGTTGAGGATAATGAAATTGGGAAATTGTGGGAGTGAATGGTGTAGTTGAATAATTTAACCACTCATCTATGAAAATGTCGATATTTTATCTGTTGATAAATTTATTATCTGTTTAGAGATAACTGCTTTGGGCTATCGGTGGAGGATAGTCTTGATTGTTGTAGACACTGTATGTTGATTAGGGAAAACTAAAACTAATCGAACGTGTTATGCCATTGAATACGACGGTTGGAATAATACAACAAATATGTGTATCGATTGATCATTGTATGTGATGAAGTGCTTAAATACATTATGTATGTATATTTGTTTGGGAGGAGATAGGGGATGTACTCCAGTGTGTGGGAGGAGATAGGGGATGTACTTCACACACATATGTGTTCATATACTTTAACACATTGTTTATATATATTTATTTGGGAGGAGATAGGGGATGTACTCCACATACATACGTGTGTTCATATACTTTAACACATTGTTTATATATATATTTGGGAGGAGATGGGGGATGTACTCCATACGTGTGTTCATATACTGTAACACATGTTTGTGTATCTTTGTTTGGGAGGAGATAGGGGATGTACTCCCTAGGTGATTATATGTTTAAATACATTGTATAGGTATCATTATTTGGGAGGAGATGAGGAATCTACTCCATAGATAATTAAGTTGGCCGATGTGTCCGGGGTGAAAGTCCCGAAATCTTATAAATTGAAGTATTAATTACGTGAGACGTAGTCTCATTTTGAATTGTAGGTGACGGAAGAGTTAATAAGTCGAGTGGTAGTCTCACTTAAATTGTTTGGTTAGATAATGAACTATATTTTAGGAATTGAATTGGATAAATAAGGGAAGTGGTCGGTATCATGGATGTAATTGTTGTGGGCTATGAGAAGGGTGTGAATTGGCGTACATGTATTAATCATTTGTCGAATGATAATGTTTTAGTTATTTCTCATATTGGGTTTAGTATATCTCTACTGGGCTTTGGCTCACCCTATTTGGGACACTATTTTCAGGTACAGGAGATATGCCAAGTTCTAGATATTTGCTTCAGAGGTTTTCGGAGTTGACGACTCTACTTTGTCATTTGTTTTATTGATTACATGTAAATGCAAGCTGAGGGCTTTACCTGTAAAAGAGTTAGAACTCTTCTTTCGTGTAACCAAGTAACAACTTGGAAAGATGTAAGCCCGCAGGGCATTCTATTATTTTGTAAACATTTGTAACTTATATGAAATACTCATTTTGTAATATTAACTCTGATGTATGTATGGAAATGTGATCTATCTATCACGTATATAGAACTGTTGGATGTTGGGATTATGTATTATTTTGAGGGCGTTACAGAGGATGATTTTTTTTTTTTTTTTTTTGGATAAGAAGGATGATGTTGGTGGGCCTTCTCTTCTGAATCTGTATGTAATTAATTACTGTAATTGTAAGAGCATATGGGGAGATTTGTCTTCACCAAATTTTGAAAGGCTTTTTAAACAATGATGATACGGAGCCAGTTAAGTTAAAAGTATTTTTATTTTTTCCCTAATTTTATTTTAAATTTAAGTAAATTATTATTTGATTTCATATGAATTATTTCAATTATTTTATTAATTTATTATTAAAATTCTTTTTTTATTTCAAAATTTTCTTATCAAATTTGATGGGGAAAAAATCATAATTAATTATGATCTTTTTAAATTTTTATCAAATTTAAAAAAATATTTTTTCTTTTAGATAGGGAAAGCAATTACACATTAGTAGGAACTTCTGACTCCACCAACGTCATTAGAGATGAGGGAACCTCCTTTATCCAAACCCGTGGTGATTCAAAATCAAAGGCTAATTTACGTAAACAATGAGCCACAAAATTGCCTTTCTCAACAAACATGGGAGACAACCGAAGTCCAAAACAGCCTCAGCTGATCTTGAGCAACACACACTGTAACGTCCCAAAAAAATAATCCAACATAAATGAAGTACATCAACCCACATCCAAACTTTTACATCGTTAATCAATAAAGTTTTACAAGGTCCCACATGCAATTTATATATTCAATGATATAGAAATACATGAATCTATAGCATGTAGAACTTCAAATTCCAAAATAAATAAAATGCCCTTAAGGGCTTACATATTCCAAGGCTTGAGCCTGGTTACACAAAAATGGTTTCACGAACCCATACATTTAAAGCCCATGGCTAGCAAATAATTCACAACAAAAATACAATCATTTACTCTTCACAAAAATATGTCCACGCCCTCAACTCAGCGGGATCACCACATTTTTTTCTGCACCAAAATCCCATAGGGATGAGCATAAAGCCCAGTAGAGAATCCTTAACAAAGTATATACATTTATACAAAATTTTTGATATTAAATGCAAATGCCATGCAATGCCAAATTTAAAGAGGATTTCATTTACATGCCTTTTAAAAGTCACTATGTTCAACCGTAGTTTGAAATCTCAACAATTCCGAAATTTACAACTTTATTCAATGGGGCGGTAAATACGACTCAGGTAATCCTTAGGTTGGTGTCTGCAAGTAGGCTCAACTAGCACTACCAAAAACCCCACTTTACCGGTTGCTAACCGGAACGGAAGTGGTACCTCCTCCGCGCATGTTTTCAGTCTTTCATCTCGGACATGTAGGCCAACTTATCAATTTCATTTACACCTCCTATTCGGACTTACCAACTGTAGACGTCCCTGAACGTCCCGGGAGGGAAATCCTGTTTTGTTCATTTGCGCTTACTACAGTTTGGACTCAAATTGTCACGGTTCTTAATCTGATCTCGCAAAGTGCAATGCGAGACTGACAAATCACCAAAGAGTCCAAATCCGGCAAATTGTTTTGAAAAACTGATTTTTAGAAAGAAGTGTCAAAAATGGACTGTTTTGCCAGATACAGAGTCGCCACCTAAATATTTTATTTTGGGGAATTTAGAAAACCCTGACTCATTGCCTAAGGCCACGTGTCCGTCATCACCAAAGTTGCCTTGGCTCGGGAACTTGGGTACGATTGGGGAAGGTCATCTATGAGCACCCCCGCTCGTCTGATCAAAGATCGGCCACTACTAAACATGATATCTACTTTTTGAAAACACATGCGCTCTTATTCCGATTAATTAGTTAATCTCACTACGTGATGCGCACAACAAAACAAGTATAGACTAGATCGCTTAATTTGGAACAAAGCATCGCATATCCGTTTGTTTAGAAAATGGTTTGAGGTTTGCTACTCGCAAGTAGGCTAAAACACAGATTTCAATGAATTGTTCCAATTCAAGCAATCCAACCTTCACCCGTAGGCATTCAGGCAGTTATATCACATAAGCAGTTAATCTCATGGCAAACATGTTTTCATGGCAACACGTACACGCATGCAGTATGCTAAAGCATAAACGCTTACCTAGTACTCCGAGCCAAAACAAGAAACTAGTTAGTAATCAATGCATGATCCTAGTTCATGTTAAAATGGCTAATGCAACACATGCAAAATGCAACTAGAATAGGCTCGGCTAATCTAAGAATGACATGCGAAATGCAACAACTCGATACACGTATTCAAGTTGGAATTGAAATACTTATGCAATTAGTATGATGCGCCGAGCCCGGTGCATGCAATACGGATGAATGCAAACATGCATAGCATAAGGTATGCTAATTGAAATATGCCCTAAATCTAACCATCGTAAGCGGTTAAATAAAACGGAGAAAGACGTAGGATTGGAAGACATGCATCACACACATGCACACTTATTACACAATTAATTACAAAATCACTTAACTAATTAACAAATTAATTAAGCTACTAAAGTAGTAAAGAGGCCTTCAGAAGAGGGACAAATGCGTGCTCGATCGGCTCCGCTCGAAAATCCATCGCCATGGCTCATGTTGCCTCTGTTTACACTGCTTTGCGCCTCTAAAAACTGCACAAGTTTCCAAGATGCTTCTGAATCATTCCCTGAGTTCTGTGGGAGGTCACCGACCAAGAGATGAGGCCACCGGCCAATAGGAATTGGTCATCGACCAAATGTGAGAATCTCAACCAACAATGAGCAGCCGGCTGGCACTGAAGATGGCCGACCGACCATCTCTTCCTACAGAATGTTGTTTTGCTGCAGCAGAGGACAGACAGAGCATGGCAATGCATTTTCAAGGCAATGTTTGCACCACCACTCTCCTTGTCATGTTTAAGACTTAAAGGAGTATGGTTCTCGACCCTCAGACCATCAATCGCGCATTTCAATGCGTGATGGCCAAAGGTGCCAAGTGTGCATTTAATATCTAATGAAATGCACACAACATATAAAGGGGCCCCCAACCTCTATCATTGTTAATCAAGAGGCAAGGGATGCAAGCACAATGCTATGCAACCTAGGCATGCAAACAAGCAATGTGCAATAGGCATACAACCTAAGCAAGTAAACATGCAAGGCATGAAACAATAATACCAATGACAAACATGCAACAACATGTGAGGCGAACATGTAACAATATGTAAGGGACAATGCATGCAAACATGCAAAGCAACTTAACAAAAGAACGCATGCCAAATGCATTGCAACTTAAGCATGTAACAACATGCAATATGCCAAGTATGCAACAACATGCAAGGCAAGCATGCTATAACATGCAAAGGATGGTCTTAAACCAAAATGGGTAGCTCTCAAATAAGCCCAAATCAGTGGCCAAAGTACTAAGAAAATGAGGACAAATGCACATACAAAGATGCATGTATAAATGGTCCAACACTTAAGCATCAAAGGGCAGCTTTTAAGGACACTTAAAAGAGACAAACATGGACATGTGATAAACATGTTAAACTCTAAAAACATGCAAGAGATGATGCCAAATCAACCAAACTACACAAGTGAAGCATGCATGAGGCCTAAAGCCTAGGACTATAAAGGGACTTGAACCAAAGCTACACAAAACAAAGAGCATATGGCAAGTATGACCCAAAACAGTCCTAAATCATGCCAAAGTGAGCTTAAAACATGCAATGACCAAAGCCAAAACAAGCTAAATCAAAGGGGCAAAAGCATGAGGCATGCAAGGCCATCAAAGAGGTGGTACACTACACCCAATACGACCAAACATGGCATGATTTAAGCGACGAAAAACAGAGTTATGGCATGTCAAAATGAGCCCAAAAACCCACTTAGATGGCATCCCAAAGACCTAAGCATGATGGCGTACACAATGACACATTCATGAGGCCTAAAGCACTAACCCTTCAAAGCATTAAAAGGATGGCAAATGCAAGCATACAAGCATGGAACATGGACTGAAATACCATAACTAATGATGCCAAATCACTGAAATAGACCAAGTAAAACATGCTAAAGGCTTGGACACCTAAAGCTAACAAGCTAGGTTGCATGGTGGCTATACAAAACAATGCAAGCATGACCAAGACAACACAAATCAGAGCTCTAGCATGCTAAAACAAGGCTAAAAGCTTCATGGAGTTGAGCCAAAATCATGCTAAAAAGACAAGTTACAACATGGTGCATGTTAAGGCAAATCATGGGATTACAAGACAAGTATACGAAGCATGCGTGGTATGTCTAAACCAACTCAAAATAGAGGTGTATCATGTCAAAACAAAGCCTAATACATACTGAAATGAAGCTAAAATGAGCTAAGCACGCATGCTACCAACATAAGCCATTTATGCAAGCATTAAAGACAACAAGGAGAGGGGATGACCCTCTCCTATTTAGGACACCAAAACCACCTCTCCACCACTAAAAATCCTCTGGATTTCAGTGGTAGAGAGGTCATGCAAAACCAAGGACAATGGCCAAAATGAATGGCCTAAAAACAAGGCCTAACAAGGCCTTGGAGGGGGTAAATAACCCCAAACCAAAAGGAAACCTTAATCAAAGTTCTAAAGCACACAAAATCAGAGCTTTTATCAGTTATAGACTAAGCTTAAAACAATAAGCAAGGAGGGTCAAAAGCTTAAGCAAGAAAGGGGTATCTAAAGTAAGGATGCTCACCCTTGTAGAACCTCTTCAAGAATAAAGCTCCAGCATGTTTTCTGAGTTTAAACCAACCCAAGAACACTGAAATCAACCTCCTAGCACCTCAGCTCCAAGAGGATGGTGTTCTAGTGTGTGTTTGTGTACAATAGTAAGACAATACTACACTTTTGGACACAAAGCAAAGCTAAACCAAGAAGAATAGATACAACACTATATCTATCCTCTCAAGAACAATTTTTTTGAACCCTGGAGGAGGGAGGAGGAGCTCCCTCTTTATAGAGGTTCAAATTCTAAAGCTTCTAAGAGAAGCTAAACATGAGGCAAATCCCTCCATACACGTGTATGGAGGGGGTTAATTGTGGGTGCCAGCTGGCACAAAATATTTGCATAAAGCAGATGAACAGGGTTCGGCCAGCAAAAATGGCCGATCGACCAAAACAATGGCCAGCTGACTAAATACAGTGCCGATCGGCCAATACATTTGGCCGGTGGCAAGAAACCATGGCCGATGGCATCAAGCCTTGGCCGGTGGGTTGAGGGGATGGCAAACAAGCCACCCTCTTCCCTCAGAAGCCAAAACACAAGTGTTTGGTCCACAACCAAGCACAAAAGAAACAAGTTGAGAGATCTTGAGGCAAGGCGCGCAACCGAGACCTCGGAGAACTCAAAACGAACACAAACATGGATGATCATCGAGTGTTCAAACGATGACGTCCAAGTCTTGAGGACGGTCAGGGGTGTCTACACCAACGTATTTACCCCATAGACATTTCCATGATTTCATTACACGATATTATTTTCTCAATGCAAACATTCCAAACTTATTTCAAAGTGTAAAATTATTAATTGAAAGGGAATGTAATGCAATAGTTAAAAATACTATAAACAATTCTCATCTTTAAGTGTTTCAACAACACAATGTTAACCAAATTCCCATTTTTTCCTCCCCTCAATGTCATTTCACTGGCCATATGTTCAATTGAAGCTATCAATACATAGCAACACTTCAATATTTTGCACATTTCTCAACAATTTAGTCCTTTCAAGACTGTATGCAACATTTTGAACATCAACTCCCAAGATTTACAATTCTCATATTCCATGGAATTCAACAATATGCCAATTCATAACTACATGTGTATATGCATTTAACAATAGTTTCAAGTGTAATCTCCAAAAACTCCAGTCATCAAGAAGTTATCATATTTGCAACGATAATATAAATTCTCACTCACTCTTCCATTTAATTCAAGAAAGATCCATCAATTCCCACATTTTTCCCAAAACCCCTAAATTTCTAGGTTTTTCACAAAAACCCTAACATTTCCTCATCTCTTTACAAAACCTCAATAAATACATCAGTCTCAACCCATGTGGTTCAACATTTCAAGAAAATCTTTAAAAAGAACTAAAGATGGATTTTCTCTTACAAGACCATCAATTTCTTGAGCCAAAAACCCATTTTCGAAATAAACAAGGAAGAGCTCTCAAAATCAATCATAACTTTCAAAAACATATGTATAACTCTAAGTAATTCCCTACCTCAAGTTTGATGAAGAGATTAATGAAACCCTAGGATCAAATGGTGTAGAAATCCGATCTTTACTATACAAAGTGAAGCTCTAACTTTGCTCCCCAACTTTGATGAAGGAACTTGGGTTGGAAATGCAATGAAACCAAGAAGATCAAGAGTTTGAAGGGTTTTGGTGTATCAAATGTAGAGAGAAGGTGGAGTAGTGTATTTTAGTGAGAGAATGATATAAGAAAAGTGATATACACAGCCCAAAAGAGAAGAAAAGACAGAGCCTCTCGGACTCAGGCACGTCCGCATGTGCTGCACTTGCCCCCGCACGTGTAGAGCGTGCATTCCGCACGTGCGGCTCTGATCCCCGCACGTGTGGTATCCTCCGTACCTCCCCCTCCGCACCTGTATATAATGCAGTGTGCAACCTTCCAAAGCTCACTCTTCCTCGCATGGGCGGCCTCATCTCTCATACGTGCAGCTCCATTCCACACGTGCGGCCCTAGCCCTCCAGCCCAGAATTTTTTTGGTTCCCTCCCAGACACTCCAGACTCGGCCGTGCACCCTCCGAAACTAGTGACGCTCAACCCAAAGTTAGACAAGAATCAAAATTTGAAAGAAAGCTCTCAAACACCACAAACTCAAAGAGGACAAAAATGAAACAACACGCAATAAAACTGGTCATCACATACACAAATGACCATAGGATGACAAGCCGGCCCTCTTGCCCTAGATAACAGACACAAGATTTAGCGAGTCCCTTTCAAAATGAATTTCACTCAACCCTAGATCCTGCCCAAACTGTAATGCTTTTACCACACATAGAGCTTCAACACAGTCCACATTCATGAGATGAGGCACTTGATTAACCATATGGTCAATCACCTTCCCATTACAATCTCGCACAATGACCCCAAGACCAACAGCTTCCTGTTCCTTGCACACAGAACCATTAAAGTTGAGCTTGAAAATTCCAGCGCCAGGTGCCAGCCACCGTCGCAATTGGGTAATTGGAACATGAACTTGATATGAGGATTGGGCTTTAGCAAACTCCTCAAGTGTACTCCTCAACAAAGGAAACAAGCTCATCTGCACTTCGTTGTTTATTGTCGAAAATCAACGAATTCCTATTAAAAACAAATCCATGTTGTCCTAATCTAGCCGCATCATGAGATCATAATCCCAATCAAACACATTAGAGATAGGAAGAGAACTGAGAGTCTTCAGTCGCGGACTCCCCCCACACTTGCGCTGCAAATCGGCAATTATGAAAACAATGGCCTGTCGTTTCCACCTCCTCTTCATATAATGCGCACAAATCCATGAGAACAATCCTTTGCTTCCTATGTTTTGGTTGGAAATTTTGGTTTTTCATAGGCTTATTTTGGGCCAATTTTGAGCCCAAAAAATTGAGTGGGGTCCATACGTCTTTTGAGGTAGGTCCAAAGAGGTGACGTGTTCCTTGACGCATGGCAAGTCACACAGTGAAGACGGTTCATCAAAACTATTTATGAGTGAATGTGAACTTGACGTCGTTTTCGGGTTCGTGGAATAGATAATTCAAACATTAAATGTGGGTTTCCTTGTAAAGCTTGTCCCACATTGGAAACTTAAGAGAACTTATGTGTGTATATAAGTTCTAGATGACAACACCTGGGTTGGGCCCCAAGGGGCACCCCAAGTTTATAGAAGGGAGGAGTTATGGACAAATTAAACCTTGGCTCAAAGCACCACCACGCGCGTACACCATGCCGTGCCGAGCGCGGGTGTGTGTCGAGTCGGTTATAACTTTAATTTTTTGGACAAAATTTATTTTAATTTTTTCAAATTCAAATGTTTGTCCAAAAATTGTGCCAACAAATTAATCTATCACCGGGCATATTCTGTTATTTCCTTAACAGATTTATAACTTCCAATAGTTTCCAACAAATAGAAACTGCCCAGCAGTTATCTGTTCTTCAATTACTACACCTGTTCATTCAAATTTAGATCTGTTCATTTGAAATTGAACTTGTTCGGACAGCCATAATTTGCCTATAAATACCAGTCATTTCCAGTAGTTTTTGGGGACTGAAAAAATTTATTTTTCTTGCTGTCCAGTTTTGCTCTCTTGCATAATTTATTCATCATATTATTTTAGGAAAAATTCAGAGAGTTTAGAACACAGGTTTTATTCATCATACAAGTTGTTTGGAGTGCTACTATAATTTGTGAAGATCATTGTATCTTGGGAGATAAACGCCATTAGTCCGTAAGCACCGAAGCGAGGCGAATATGTCTTAAGGACAGAGTGTCACACACTCGACTTGATCTTTTTTGTACTTTTACATTTCGATAAAAAAAATTCTGTAAGTAATTTATTTTTATTTGTTTGATTTGTTTCAAGTTATTTATTTTACACAGAAGATTATTCCAACAGTTTTGCCCTCACAGGAAATAAACCAAGACACATTTTCCACCCAAATGTCTTTATCTTGCTTGGAATTTGGAGATGCTAGAGCCCCCGCCAAAATTACTTTTTCTCGTACCCACCATCCGAATTGGTTGTTTGCCATGCCAAACTCTCTCTATCAATCCATAAATAATGCGCCGAACGTACTCTTTTGTGTAAAACACCAAACCAACTTGTTAGTGGAAAGATTGGGACAGAAAGGTATACAGCGAATTTATAAATTTTTAATTTGATGAAAAAAATGACTCTCACTTAATTTAATGAATATTTAAGAAGAAAATTTAATATGATTTTTTTAACATTTTTTTATCAAATTTAAAAGGTCACAGATTGAAGATGCTCTATTGAGAATGAGGGAAGATGAAGAGTAGGTGATGAATTGAAAAAGAGAGAGTTGAAAGATTCAAACTAAATTTTTTAACATATATATATATTTCAATTTGAAATTTCAAACCGTTTACCACTGATCTGTCCTTAAATTACTACCGCAAGCAACCCTATCCCATTTATTTTTCCCAATAATCAAAGACATATGAATAGAATATAGAGAAACATAGATAGCACCCATCACCCCCATATGTTCTCATCTCTCAGTTATTTGAGAAATGATAGCTTGAAGATTCCCAACACCTTCCAGCTTTACAACATAAAAACCTATTTTGTATTCTCTAGTAGTTGTTTCCAATCCAATCCAAGTTTTCTTTCAGAATTGTAAGAAAAAAGCAAGATCAAAGATGATTGTCCTTGTTCTCATCTCTGCTACTCAGGTGATCCTGAATCCCTTGATTTCACTAGCAACTGAACAGATCAAACTGGGTGGGGTTTCAAGAAAGATCTCGAAACCCTCTGTAGAAGGTTAACACTCATTCAAGCTTTGTTAAGCAATGCTGAGAACTGGAGACTAACATCATCAATTATGTATGAGTGGCTAAAGAATATCAAGCTTGTAACCGATGATGCTGAGAATGTGCTGGATGAGTTTGCGTACGAAACTCTTCGAAGAAAGTTGGAGATGCAAAACCGAATGAGAAACAAGGTACGCAATTTATTTTCTCTCTCCAATCCCTTGGCATTTTATCTCAAGATGGCTCATAAGGTCAAGGATATCAATTCAATGTTAGACTTGATTTGCAAAGAAGCAAATGGCATCGGTCTTAAACTAGCTCATCAACTCTTAAATGCTGCTAGTACTAGTGTTAAAACTAGAGAATTAAATTTCAGGCTGCCTTACCCCTTTATAGGTGATTCACAAGTTGTTGGAAGAAACTGTGATAGACATGTTAATTGGCTCCTATGAGAGTGAAGATGATTTATTTGTCATTGCCATTGTAGGAATGGGTGGGATGGGTAAGACAACCCTTGCTCAGCTAGTTTACAACAATGACATGCTTGTGAAGCATTTTACTGATCAAAGTATTGTGTATATCTCCTTAGTGGAGTATGAGACCCAATTGGTTTGTTAAAAGAATTTTAATTTGGTTTGGTTTAGGTATAATATATTTAATATATTATATCTAACTTGTTTGGAAGCCCAATGGGTATTTTATATTCAATTTGGTTCCCATTAGGGTTTTTGATAAGAATCAACAATATTGCTTTAGTAGTGTTTTGTATTTTTTTTGCGAAGAAGGCAGCGGCTTGTGTGTGTGCTGGGAGATTCATCTCGGTGATTGTGCAGGGTGCTTTTTAATTTGGTGTTTGATCAATGCTATGGATTTGATTTATTGATGTTGTTGCTATCTTTGATTCAAAGTTGATTTGGGTTATTATTTTTGGTCTTCTACAACTCTGTTTCGAAGACAATTTTGTTCATCTATTTGGTGAGGTCTTTCCTCTTGATTATTTGTGATTATTTGTAATTCACCTAAGGGTGGTTTTGTGAGACCATCCGTGTCTTGTTTGTAATCATTTGGAAACTTTTTGATTGATAGTTGAATCGGATTTCGATCCTGTGGACGTACCTCACATTACGAGAACTACGTAAAAATTCTTGTGTTGCTATTGATTTAATTTTTCCGTATTAGTTTTTATTCCCATTGATTGATTTATTTGTGGGAATCATATATTTTCCCTCACAATTGGTATCAGAACTTACGGTTTATTTGGATTTATTTATTTGTGAAAATCAATGGAGCAGAATAGGGGTCGTACGTCTAGCTTCAATGGAAGCAATTGGGTAACTTGAAAAACTAAAATGGAGGACCTATTATTTTGTAAAGATTTGTGTGGGCCTATTGAAGGTGACAGTTGCAAACTCGAGGGTATGTAAGATGATGAATGGAAGAGGCTTAATTGAAAAGCCGTGGGTGTTATCCGTCAATGGATTGATGACAGTGTGTTTCATCATATTTCTACTGAAACTTCAGCACATGATTTATAGAAAAAATTAGAAGGCCTTTATGACAGGAAATCAGCCACAAATAAAGCTTTTCTGTTTCGTAAGTTGGTTAATTTAAAATATAAAGAGGGCAGCCCTATTCTGGAACATTTGAGTGAAATAAACAGTATTGTTAACCAACTTGCTTCTATGAAAATTGTTTTTGATGATGAGTTGCAGGTTTTGATGCTACTTAGTTCTTTGCCCGAAAGTTGGGAGACTTTGGTCATGACAGTTAGTAATTCGGTGCCCGATGGAGTTGTCACAATGAGCCAAGTCACTAGTAGCTTGTTGAATGAAGAAACTAGAAGAAAATTAGTGGGTTCCTCTCATACAGAAGCATTTGTTATGAGAGGCCGAAGCAAAACAAGGGGGAGGAGTAAGGCTCCTCATGGTCGTGATCAAAGTCATGACAAATCAAGAGATGGTTCTTTTTCAAAGAAAGACATTGAGTGTTATTATTGCCATGAGAAAGGGCACATGAAGCAGGAATGCCGAAAGCTCAAGAACAAAGAGAAAAGGCGTGACAAAAGTGTGGATAAGAAGTAAGACATGTTAATTGTGGGTCAAGATTCTACCATAATTAACAGGTTGAAATTGGTGTTGAGCAAGTCTTTTACTATAAAAGATTTGGGACCGACAAAGCAAATACTTGGTTTGAAAATTGTTCGTGATCGCAAAGAGGGGCTGATTTGGTTATCTCAAGAAAGCTACATTGAGAAAGTTCTTGAGAGGTTCAACATGGATAAAGCAAAGCCGGTTGGTTGTCCACTTGCGGGTCACTTTAAGCTTAGTTCAAATATATCTTCTACAAGTGAGAAGGACAAGGAAGAGATGCAGAAAAGTCCTTATGCTTCAGCGGTTGGTTCTTTGATGTACGCCATGGTTTGTACAAGGCCGGATATTGCTCACGCCATTGGTGTGGTGAGTCATTTTCTCTCTAATCTAGGTAAAGAACATTGGGCAGTGGTAAAATGGATTCTAAGATATCTTCGAGGGACTTCGAAGGTGTGTTTGTGTTTTGGGGATGGTAAGCCGATGCTTGATGGGTTCACGGATTCCGACATAGCCGGTGATGTTGATTCTAGAAAATATACTTTAGGGTATTTGATGACTTTTGCAGGGGGAGCTGTGGCATGACAATCTAAATTACAAAAATGTGTTGCTTTCTTAACTACCGAAGCTGAATTTATTACCATTACAGAAGCTTGCAAAGAAGAGTTATGGTTGAAGAAATTTTGCAAGAGTTGGGTTTGAAGAAAGAAATGTATGTGCTTTATTGTGATAGTCAAAGTGCTATTCACTTGAGTAAAAATTCTATTCAAGATCGAAACACATTGATGTGAGATACCATTAGATTCGTGATGTGTTAGATTCAAAATTGTTACAACTCGAAAAGATTCACACAGATGATAATATTTTAGATATGTTGACAAAGACTTTGTCGAGGGACAAACATTTGAAGTGTCGAACTTTGGCGGGTATGGTTGATGTCTCCACCTAAGTCAGTAGGGGGAAAACTGTTGGGTATATCTCCGTAATAGAGTATGAGACCCAATTGGTTTGTTAAAAGAATTTTGATTTCGTTTAGTTTGGGTCTAATATATTTAATATATTATATCTAATTTATTTGGAAGCCCAATGGGTATTTTATATTCAATTTGGTAGCAATTAGGGTTTTTGATAGAATACCCAAGAATCAACAATATTGCTTCAGTATTGTTTTGTATTTTTTTCCGAAGAAGGCAGCGGCTTGTGTGTGTGCTGGGTGATTCATCTCGGTGACCGTGCAAGGTGCTTTTCAATTTGGTGTTTGATCAATGCTATGGATTTGATTTATTGATGCTATAGCTATCTTTGATTCAAAGTTGATTTGGGTTATTATTTTGGGTCTTCTACAACTCTGTTTCGAAGACAATTTGGTTCATCTATTTGGTGAGGTCTTTTCTCTTTATTATTTGGAATTCACCTAAGGGTGGTTTTGTGAGACCATTCGTGTCTCGTTTATAATCATTTGGAAACTTTTTGGTTGATAGTTGAATCGGATTTCGATTTCGTAGACGTACCTCACATTGAGGGAACCACGTAAAAATTATTGTGTTGTTATTGATTTAATTTTTCCACATTAGTTTTTATTCCCATTGATTGATTTATTTGTGGGAATCATATATTTTCCCTAATACAAAGGATGTGGATTTGTGCATCTGATGATTTCATAGTTAAACGGTCATTGAATGAGGTGGTTCAATCTCTTACTCGAGATGAGTATGAGATAGAAAATATTGAAGGGATAGTGAGAAAGCGTCAAGGAAAACTATATGGAAAAAAGTATTTGCTTGTACTAGATGATGTTTGGAATGAAATTACAGACAAGTGGGAGTGCATAAGAAATTCTTTGCTAGGGATAGGTGGCTCCAAGGGAAGCAAAATTATAGCTACAACCTGTAGTATGGGTGTGGTATCAACCATAAGGACGTCTCCCTCTCTCACTCATCAATTTGAACCAACTATCGGAAAATGATAGTTAGACCAGGTTTTGGAAAAGAGCATTTGCAATAGAGGACCAACAGAGACATAGAATTTGGTGGCTATTGGTAGACAAATAGTGAAAAAGTGCAAGGGTGTGCCATTGGCAATAAAGTCACTAGGAGGTTTAATGTACTCAAAGCAGTATGATCATGAATGGGTGTCGATCGAAGACAGTGAAATATGGCGCTCAGGCTACATTCAAAAGTGGAATTCAACCAATATTAAGGTTAAGTTTTGATCACTTACCATCACCATATTTGAAACACTGTTTTGTGTATTGTTCTATTTTTCCGAAGGATGCCAACATTCAAAAGAATGAGTTGATTCAGCTTTGGATGGCTCTCCAAGCCTTCTTAGGAAAGCAATTTGGAAATGGAAGATGTCGGAAATAATTATTTTAATATTTTGTTGCACAATTCTTTATTTCAAGACATTAAATTGGATGTGCACAATAATATTATCAATTCCAAAATGCATGATCTTGTGCATGATTTAGCACTAGATGTCTCAGAGGGTAATTGTTTGGCTTTCATTTTGATTGCTAGTGATGCAGATTACTATGCCTGGAATTCATTTGATTCAGAGGGAAATACAAGTTTTGAAATTCCAAAAGAAAATGTTGGGAAACTAAGGACCCTATTTTTAAAAAGACATCTCCCTAAAAACATTTATGAAGTCAAATGTATATGTGCCCTGAATTTGGAACAATGCGATGTGAAAGAGTTGCGAGATTCCATATGTAAGTTCATACATTTGAGATATCTTGATCTGTCAAGGTCATTTAGTCAAACACTACCAAATTTTATCACCAACCTCTACAATTGCAAAGACTGAGAGTTCCATATTTTATCGATTTGGAAATGCTTCCAAAAAAGTTATATGAGTTGGTTAGCTTGAGACATCTTTATATTGAAGATATAGAACATAACAGAAAATTGATGCCAATGATGATAAGGAAGTTGACTTCTTTGCAAACATTACCATTCTTTGTTGTTGGTGAGGATAAGGGCCATAAAATTGAAGAGCTGGGTAGCTTAATGTTGTGTTTGGTTGGAGGATTTGGAGAGGGATTTGGAAAGGGAAAGGGAAAAGGTGTGTGAAACTAGGTGAAATATAGGTATGTTTTATTCACATTTCACCTACCCTTTTCCATTTCTCTTTCCGAATCCCTCCTCAAATCCCCCAACCAAACACAACATAAGTAAACTAAGAGGTAAGTTAATGATTTACAATCTCAAGCAGGGAAGAAGTAGAAAAGGAAAAATTATTAGAAAAACCAAACATTTGTGAGTTGGGATTTCACTGGGATAGGGTGGGCAGTCCTTCAACATCAGGAGACACTACTAGCATTAACCACGAAGACGTGTTGGAAGGACTTAAACCTCATGGGAACCTTAAGGTTTTAAAACTCAAGAACTTTGAAGGACAAAATTTTGCATCATGGATGATGAGTGGTAGGGATGTGCAGTTGCTTCAAAATTTGGTTAAGATAGAATTATCTGAGTGCACAAGATGTGAACAAGTCCCACCACTCGGACACCTTTCCGCATCTTGAGGTTATCAGAATGTCTAGATTAAGAAATCTGAAATGTATTGGTCTGAATTCTATGGTTGTCACAGTGTGTTAATCATGATCATGATTATTATGGTAATGATGTCATCATCTTTGGTAGCTGTAGTGGGGCAGAAATAATGGCAATAGCAGCAAAAGCACCAACCATTGTATTTCCAGCACTAAGAGATTTCAGCTAGAAGTTATGTCAGACATAGAAGAATGGTATGGGCTTGGGGTATCATCATCGTCGTTGGACACCATGATGTTCTTTCCTCTGCTTCAGTGTCTATTTATTAGAAATTGCCCTGAGTTGGCTATAATTCCAAGGCATTTGTTATCCTCACAAGAATTGATTATTTCTAGATTTTCAATTCAATTTCTTTCGGATCTTGCTCAGGAATAGAGGTATACGATTGTTTGAAATTGGAGATTGATGTTTTACTTGTAGATTTGTTGGAAAAAAAGCGGCAAAACCCTAAGAAAGCTAAGAGTAAGTAAATTGGAAGAGCTATGTTATTTGCCAATAACTTCCAAAACCTTGTGTCTCTTGAGAACTTAACAATAGAATATTACTCAAATCTAAGATCTATAAGTGGAAGAAGAAGAAGAAGAAGAAGAAGAAGAAGAGAAACCTCCAATTGCAGCGGCTTAACATCTTTCCAGTGGCTTTGGATTTCATCGTGCAGAAATTTGACATGTTACCAAACGGGCTGTTGTTAGGATCAAACACACCCAGAAAATAATCTCACATACACAGAGAACACAATATTTACATGGTTCGGCCAATGCCTACATCCACGAACAGAAATGAGAATTTTTCACAAAAATGGAGCAAAATACTAAACAGATGAGGAGATAAACTCTCACTCAACTCACAGCCCTCTCTCTCTCTCTCTCAAATTTCTGATAACACAAATAGAGTATACACTACTCTTTACTCATTCACTGCTTGCTTTCTGCTCTTCACTTCTCTTCTTTATTTATACGCAAGGATGAGAAAGAGAGAAAGACAAATCCACCAAGACTTCCACCAGGTGGAAGTCAGAAATAGCAAGAGGAAGCTCATTCTTTCTTCATTTTTGCTGGAGCTGATCACCTGCCCCTTGACTTTAGCCAGCCTTCATTGTTGAACTATCTTGAAGAAGAAATAAGGATCATCCCTTTCACATGGGGTGACCTCCAACAATCACCCCCTCAGCCCATGTGAGGTGATCCGCAACAAAACCTACTGCCAAGGTATCCGGCACCCCCTGATTGGATGCCTTGCACCCCCTGCTCGGGATACCCTGCATTGTCGTACAACTCCTTGCATGATGAACACGGGAGCAACTAGAAAACTTCAGAGTTAACACATTAACATCCTCAATTTTCCTTGTTTGGAGGTTATTTCTGAACAACCAGCCTTTGCTTTCTACACTTTAGAACCACTTCCAGCGATCTCATATGCCCGTTGTCTATGTTGCAATCCCTGATGTTCGATTCTGTCTCACTTGTACGTCCGTACTGATGTTTGATAGTTAGCCCTTCTGCCAAGACAGCTTCCACCGTCTATACAAGCTACCACTCTACAATTCCGTGCATAGTGCTCACACCCCCTTACTGGGGTGCCGCGCAAAGCTCAGTTTGCAACTCAAGATTGCATCCCTCCCTTCCATTCATCTTTTGAGAGGTTGCAAAATGTCTCTAACACGGGAGCAAAGAAACTCTCTTCTTCACTGGCACAGTCTCTATCGACTTGGTTTCTTTGCTCTGAACTTCCTTCAAGATTGGCTTCATTGGCTCAGATCTGTGCATCTTCGAACTGCCTCCTTGCGTTCCTGTACACCTTTTTTGCCATTCTTGATGAAAGCCTTGCTTAGTCATACGCTTTGGTTGCGTATGTTCTCTCTTTGTACCCTTCGACTGGCGTTTGACAACACTCATCTTTGTCAAAACTTCTCCGTCCAGTCAGTACAGTTTGTTGCACAACTTGCCTTGCAACATTTCTCTATCGCCTCTGTGTGCATGAAGAACCCCGCTACTAGATGAGAAACAATTTCCTTTTAGATCTAGCATACTCAGGGAGATTAGATTCCTCCGTACTCCTGGCACATGTCGGACTTAGATAAAACCACTTTTCTCCATCCTTAGTAAGGAACCGCACTGTCCCTATGCCGACAACTCTGTTCACTATGTTGTTGGCCATCCAGATAATGCTACTGCTGGCTCTTTAGTAGGTGGAGAAAAACTTCCTATCCGCACATATGTGGAACGTACACCCTGAATCCAAAATCCAGCCGGGTGTCTCCAACTCTGACGAGACTGTAAGCATCACATCTTCATCATCAGAGGAATTCACTGTAACTGCTGTAGTTGAAAGACCTCTGTGTCCCTTGGCCCTTCTCTTTGGCTTGTTTGTCTGCCTTTTTCTCTAGGCAATCTCTTATTACGTGATCCTCTTGATCACAGTAAAAGCACCTCCTCGTGTTGCCCTATTTGGACTGTGAATACCCTCTGTTTTTACTTCTTCCTCTACCTCTGCCCCTTTCTTTATCTCTGCCTCTACTTTCTGTGACAAGGGTCTGGGACTGCTCTCCTCCCATCTCTCTCTTCCTTGCCTCCTCGTTGAATAAGGCGTCTGTGACCATCCCCATAGTTAGTTTTCCTTCAGGTGTAGAATTACCGGGAGAAACCACCAACGTCTCCCAACTGTCTGGTAAGGAACTGAGTAATAATAATGCTTGCATCTCGTCCTCCAACTCCATTTTGACTGATGCAAGCTGGTTCACAAGGCTATGGAATTCACTGGTGTGTTCAGCAATAGACACACCACTCTTCAGTTTCAAGTTTATAAGCCTTCTCATTATCAAGGCTTTGTTTCGTGCGGTCTTGGACTGGTACATGCCCTCTAATTTCATCCATAGGGCATAGGCTCGTCTCTTGGGCGACATGGTAGAACACACTGTGGTCAATCCACTGTCTGATTTGACCAACAGTCTTCCGGTTGGTTTTTTATCCAGTCCTCGTCCTTGTCTCCATCTAGTTTAAACAAGTCTCTATAATATAGGATGTCCTCCATCCGCGGCGTCTATATCGCATAATTAGAAGTGTTGAACCCGAATCATCGACCTTGAAAACTAATGTGGATTCCTCGATCGACATATCTGCCATTTACAAAGGCTTCAAAACACAAATATGACTATACGAATGTGTCCGGAATATTCCAATTAGTTGGAAAGGCACTATTAGATCGTCAAAAACGGACTTCAAATGGCTCAGATCAAGCCAAAACAGATTGAACGGTTTAGATGGATGAAATCTGGTGCGGCTGAGAAGCATCGGATAATTTCTCCAGATCGGCTAGCGTCAGACTGACGTCAATGGCTCGGTCAGCGGCACGGCTTGGTCAATGGCTCCAGATTGGCTTGTCAGCTCCGGCTACAACTCGACTCCGCGGCTTGTCAACGATGCTAGACAGCTTGGTCAATGGCTTGGAGGCTTGGCTCACGGTAGCTCAAGCGACGTCAACTGCCGTCGTTGTGTGTGGAAGCACGTGCAGCTTCGTCTGAGCTCCGTTTTCGACACGATTTTCACACCTGTGCTTGTCTCATCAAGGTCTTTCAGGTGGTGTGATCAAAAGTGAATTTCGACCACTTTGATTTCTGGGCAATTTTTTAGAAGACACTCTATTTTTCCGAAAACGCACAAAATCGGCTCTGATACCACTTTGTTAGGATCAAACACACCCAGAAAATAATCTCTCACACACACATAACACAATATTTACGTGGTTCAACCCAATGCCTACATTCATGGACATAAATGAGAATTTTTCACTAAAATTGAGCAAAATACAAAACAGAGGAGGAGATAAACTCACTCAACTCATAGCTCTCTCTCTCTCTCTCTCTCAAATTTCTGATAACACAAACAGAGTATACACTACTCTTTACTCACTCACTGCTTGCTTTTTGTTGTTCACTTCTCTTCTCTTCACTATTTATACACAAAGATGAGAAAGAGAGAAAGACAAACCCACCAAGACTTCCACCAGGTGGAAGTCAGAAATGGCAAGAGAAGCTCATTCTTTCTTCATTTTCGGTGGAGCTGATCACCTGCTCCTTGACTTGAGCCAATCTTCATTGTTGAACTATCTAAAAGAAGAAATAAGGATCACCCCTTTCACATGGGGTGACCTCCAACAGCTGTTACAACAAACCCTTGTAACATTATACATAAGCATGTGTCCGAATTTAATAATCATCGATCCAAATGAATTATGTAGCCTCTCATCCCTTCAGAACTTGACGATTGAAGGATGTCCAAAATTGGCGGGTTGGTGGGAGGAGAGTCTATTTTGCCTGGCCAGCCTTTAAACATTAGAGATAGGTAACTTCTTAGAGGAGCTCGAACATTTCCCCTGGCCTTCCACCACCGTAAGTGCAACATCTGAAAAGGTTGATGATGATGATGATACCAAATATCACCCAAACCCTAAACACTACCCCTTCATCTCCTTGGCGTCTCTGACTCAATATGGCTGGGAAAGCCTCAAGTATCTGCCTGATCAACTTCAGCACCTCACTCCCTTGAGAGACTTGTCACTTCGATTTTTTTATGGATTGGAAGCTCTACCGGAGTGGCTGGGTAACCTTTCATCTCTTCATTCTTTGGAACTTTACAAATGCAAGATTTTGATGAATCTTCCCACCCTGGAAACACTGCAATGCCTCACCAATTTACAATCTATGAAAATATATAATTGTCCCCTTCTAAAGAAAAGATACGCAAGGGGAAGTGGCCAAGAATGCACAAGATTGCTCATATTCCATTCATCAACAACAATGGGTTTCAGGTCCGAGTTGGCCCATTTTCCATCCATTGACAACAACGGGTTTCAGGTCACGAGACAAATGACAAATCTTCCTATACAGATGATGAATCTTTTTCTCCAAGATGAAGCATGAAATACTCTACTGCTAATTATGTAATTTCTCTCTCCCTCCGCCTCTCTCTCTCTCTAAAGTCCGTCATTTTTAATCTAGCTTTTTTATATGTATTATTATACATTTTTATCTGGTCTCCAGTGTACACTTTGCCAAATCATGAGTATGTAATAGTTTATAACAATTTTTTTTTCCTTTGAAACTTATATATATATATTTCTATTTCCAGGTTTAGTAATACCACAAATTGCTATGTTACAGGGTCTCTTCTACAAGGAGGAGTTCCAGTTTTTCTTCAAGTGTAAATGCTGGATTTATTGCTACCAGCAGTACAATCAATAAGTGCAGTCCATTAATAATCAATGTAGGGAGAAAAGGTAATCGTTGGGTGCACATGATTTTGAAGAATCAAAGCAATGTTATGAAAACTTTGCAGGTTGTTCCTCGAATTTTTTAGTCATTTGAGTTATTTTGTTTTGTAATTTTCAAGCTTAATAGTTCCACTTGTCAGTTGCAGATTCTCGTCAAGTGAAAAACTAGATAATTTCAATGATCAACCAGTCTTCAAAATGCTGCTGAGCTTTGAGTCAAACTTTGATTTTCTATAGCTAAAAAAAAAAAAAAAATTAAAAACTAGGAAGGCATGTGATGCATTGCCTCCATCTTTATGACACAAATGTTGGTTTATGTTATTAACAAAGACATATGAATTTAATAAGCTAATTTTCAGAAAATGGGATGTGAAAAATGAATTCCTATTTATATTTAGTCAACTTTGTTAAGTCAATTTGTATAAGAATTATGATGTTATCTGCAACCAATTCAAAAGAACAATTTTTAGTGTTAATCAAAATTTAATTTTATGGATTTTGTATCCACCCTAAAAAATCATATATAGGTTTGATTAGAATATTCCTGAAATTTGAGAATTTTGTATCCATCCTAAAAAATCTTCCATGGGATTTGATGAAATGACATGTTTCCATTTTGAACCAAAGCTTTTGTGACGTTCCAATTTCAAATAATCTCATTTTAGCTTACAAAGCTAAATGATCTAATCTCACAATGAGATGGTGCCCCAACTGTGGGTTCCTGGGAGCATTGCTTTTAACTGAGCTGTGTCCAATTGAGCCACTAAAATCCATAATGCTTGATGTAACATAGAGTATGCAAAAGTCACCTGAGTTGAGTTGACGTTTCCAATTATAACACTTTGGTCAGTCATATTGATTTGTTGCATGTGCAGCAAAGGTAGTTTGAGCAGGAGCCAATTAATCTAAGACGAAGTTGCAACAACAGTCCACTTGGATGATTGAATCATGTATGTAGTTCTTGTTTGGAGTTCAGATCGTATGATTCAATATGTGATTTGTTACCTGGAGCATCTAACAAATTACATATAGCATTTTCTGCCTTTTCTTCTTTCTTTCTCATCTCCAAATCAAGTTCAGTTCATGTACGGGTTAAATAACCCCGTCAAGTCGTCTCTAACTCATCTGGAAGCGTGTATTCATACAGATTATTTTGCATGTGAAGTCAAAGAATAATTCTGTCTAGTTTAGGGTCACAAAGATCAAGTGCAGCCAAAGATTTACAGGTGGTATTCTCCCCCCCCCTCTCTCTCTCTCTCTCTCTCCTCTCTCTTACACACACACACATACATGCTTGCTCCCACACACATTTGATCTTTTTATCTCCTTTTGACAAAAAGCAGACTGATAACCCAATGTTCATAACTGGCATCTCATCCAAATTACAAGAAATCAGGCGAAGAAAATATTAAAAGCTGAAATTCTATTACAATATAGACAAGAGGTTTAATGTTTGTTTCAGGCTATTTCAGAATCTAATATTTGTGTTACAAATTATTCTTCTCTTCCCATTTCAATTGGAAGCCAACAAAGCATATCAAAATTGTATAATTGATGGCTTCAATTTTGAAATCTGTGGAGCTTATTCTTGGGTTTTTAGTTTGAAGTGCTTGGGTCCCCCCCCGACCTCCGGCCCGAGGGGCCCGGCCCCCCCTCCCCCGGAGGACTCCCCGGGGGAGGGGGCGGGGGGGGGTCTTCGGGGACCC
>CM069910.1:41305070-41349406 GCA_036172215.1 Camellia granthamiana
GAAAACCAGATGAAAGTACAGTATGTGAGTGGGGTATGTGTTAGATGTGCTCTACACAAACAGCTTATCAATGCAGTAGAATGTTCAAGATCAGCATATCATCAGAAGTATGGTAAATACCAGAAAACTAAAAGGGTACATGGAAGCCCATGATGGACAACTGTGCCTCTCTACGCAGGACCATCCCCTCAAGTGAGGCCAGCATCCCAAGCATCTCATCCATGTACTCAACTGGAGGCTACAGACACAAATGCAAAACTATCAGTAAAGGAATGGATGTCCAAATGTCCGACTGATAAATCAAAGCTGTAAAACATACCGGTGGTGAATCAGGGTCTCTGACGTATCTGTGACCAGGCATCGGAGGCTCTATAGGGATCGGAATCGGGGAAGTAGTCCCATACTGCCACCCCATCAACTCGGTCGGCATGTCTGGCCACCCGGGATGATGAAGAGTCGGAGGGATCGGGGGAATGGATCCGCCCCCACCTCGAGACATACCAGCCCTGCTGGAGGAGGGGATATCCGTAGCACGAGCCCGACTCGAAGAGGGTACATCGGCAGACCTCCGTGGCGGAGCGCGCACTCCTGTCAAGGGAGGCATCAGATATGTGTGACGATAAGTGGCGTAGTCTCCCTCTGTGAGATGTAGCAAAGCATCGGTGCCCTGCATAGCGCTAATGACCTCCTGGGTAGAAAGTCTATCAGCAGTCCGCATAGTGGCTGGAGGTGCTGCAGGAGGATCCTGAGAAAGGTATCCCCACACCTGACGCAGGAAGCATTCCCCCAAGAACCATGCTCTACCAACCGGTCCCTCGAGCAGGATCCTGTACTGGGAGGTGCCTAATCCTCCGACATACTGAAATCGGAGACCATCGCCCAAGACTGCCCAGGGCTGCCATGTGATCTGCGGATAACCAGTGCATGAATCAATCAGAAATCGGGAATATACAAGGCGGATCAAAGATGAAAACGGCAGAAAACTGAGAGTTCTGAAATACCTCTGTCGTTCGCACGGTGTCAAAGTACTGTCACAGATAGAGGAGAGTCTCTCGGGGTCTCGGCCGGTGCTCACCCTCGAATACTAATGAATACGGGGTCATGAGGGGCCCTGCCACCACCATCTCCGGGGCTAATGTCGGAAAATATACATAGACCCATAACTGTGGAAAACAATGCAGAATGTGAATACAAAATGCTGAGTGCAAAATACAGGATGTAAGGTGCGCCGTGTGTGCAATGAACAAGTAATAAGGTGCAGAAATGTAAATCAAGAGGACAGAACGTACCTCCCAGGCTCTCCAATAGCCGCCAAGTAAGTCTCCCCGCCCGCGGGAGGTCGCGCTCATATAACAGTAAAGGGTAGCCAGGCCGGCGCTGCCCCAGTCGTACCGACTGACCTGTGATAGGTCCACCAGGGCACTCAAAAGGTACAACCCGACAGTGTTCCCCCTATCTGCAAACAGAGTGGTGCCAAAGAGGAACATAAGGAAGCCACGGGCGTACTGCTCAGCCTTCGCAGGAGACTCAGGCTCCATCTCCGGCCTCCGAAAATGGGAAGAGAACCAGGTGTATCGGACTCTCCCCGAAGCTCTGTCCACAGGCGGGCGAGCCCCCAGCAAATACATCCAAGTGGCCTCCCACTCGCCCATATCCTCGTCGTAAGGAACGGGCCAACCTCCTATGTCTAGGCCGGTGAGTACAGCAAAATCTAGCGGGGTCATAGTCAGATCCCCGGTGGCAGAAAAATGGAAGGAATTGGTGGTGTCCCACCACCTCTCCACCAAAGCTCCCAACAGAGTCCTACTGGCAGGACATCGTGATAATCCAACGCAGAAGGCCCCAAACCCTGCTAGATCAACTAAGTCCCGGACAGCCTCCGGAAGCTCAACGTACCAATCCCTGGCTGCAGTGGAGCCATAACCCCGTACCGTGCGAGAGCCAACCTGCATTCAGAATGAATACACGTTTCAGCAAATTAAATGAATGAACTGTGTGCAAATCAAGTGAATAAGCTGCGTGCAAATCAAATAAATGAGCTGTGTGCAAATGAAATGAGTGAGTTGTGTTCAGTGGGCTGCGTGTTCACTCCAATCTGGGCTGCGTGTTTAGAAAATCAGAGTTAGGGCTGCGTGTTCTACTCTCAATCAGTGTGGGCTGCGTGTTCACTCCAATCTGGGCTGCGTGTTCAGAAAATCAGAGTTAGGGCTGCGTGTTCTACTCTCAATCAGTGTGGGCTGCGTGTTCGGTAAATTTGTTATTTGGGCTGCGCGTTCAAATTTCAGAAAATCAGAGTTAGGGCTGCGTGTTCTACTCTCTATCTATGTGGGCTGCGTGTTCACTTCAAACTGGGCTGCGTATTCAGAAAATCTGAGTTAGGGCTGCGTGTTCTACTCTCAATCAATGTGGGCTGCGTGTTCACCTGTAATCTGGGCTGCGTGTTCAGTAAATTGGTATTTGGGCTGCGTGTTCAAATTTCAAAATCAGTGGGCTGCGTGTTCACCTGTAATCTGGGCTGCGTGTTCGGTAAATTGGTATTTGGGTTGCGTGTTCAAATTTCAAAATCGGTGGGCTGCGTGTTCAAATTTCAGAAAATCAGAGTCAGGGCTGCGGTTTCTGTTCTCTCTCTACGTGGGCTGCGTGTTCACTATTTAACTGGGCTGCGTGTTCGGTAAATTTGTTATTTGGGCTGCGTGTTCAAATTTCAGAAAATCAGAGTCAGGGCTGC
Organism: Camellia granthamiana; assembly: GCA_036172215.1. Lineage (NCBI taxonomy): Eukaryota > Viridiplantae > Streptophyta > Magnoliopsida > Ericales > Theaceae > Camellia > Camellia granthamiana. The sequence continues at coordinate 41,307,799 of CM069910.1, forward strand.
GGTTTCTGTTCTCTCTCTACGTGGGCTGCGTGTTCACTATTTAACTGGGCTGCGTGTTCGGTAAATTTGTTATTTGGGCTGCGTGTTCAAATTTCAGAAAATCAGAGTCAGGGCTGCGGTTTCTGTTCTCTCTCTACGTGGGCTGCGTGTTCACTATTTAACTGGGCTGCGTGTTCGGTAAATTTGTTATTTGGGCTGCGTGTTCAAATTTCAGAAAATCAGAGTCAGGGCTGCGGTTTCTGTTCTCTATTTATGTCGGCTGCGTGTTCACTTCTACCTGGGCTGCGTGTTCAGTAAATTTGTTATTTGGGCTGCGTGTTCAAATTTCAGAAAATCAGTGGGCTGCGTGTTCACTCCAATTCGGGCTCTGTGTCCAACTCTAAATTAGTGTGTGCCGAGTGTTCACCTAAACGATGGACTGTGTGTTCAACATTCAAGGATGGGCTGTGCGTTCATTTCAAAATTCAAGCATTGGGCCGTGAGTTCAATTTTCAATTAGTGTATGTCGTGTGCTCACAATTAATTCATAGGCTGATATGTTCAGAAGTTCAAGTGTTTAAGCCACATGTTCAGAACGCAAGCAAAATATTATGTCATAAGCTAAACTGTGTGTTCAAGCATGACAAAGCTACGAAATGCGCGAAAAATGCAGAAAATAAAGTAAAGTACCTCTCGTACCTCGTAAGAGAGATGATGCTCCGGCTCCCGCAGAAGTAGATCCCCAGGTACCCGATCATTGAAGTCGGTGAAATGACGAAAAACAGCCCGTGGAAGAACGTGTACCGATGGGGCGTATCTCCCGGGAATAAAAGGCCGGACCCTCGGGGGCAACGTCATAACATCAAAATCATCCCCGGCATCCGGAGGACCTCCACCGTGAGGAAAATCACCCGCCATTTCAAGAAATCTGCAAAAGGAGCAAAAATGAGCAAAAATGAGCCAAAATTGGAAAAAGTCAACAAAAGTCAACTCTCGGGAAATGGAAAAGTCAACAAAAGTCAACTCCCGAGAAAATCTTCCAAATATTGAGACAAACTTACCTCAAGTGGTGAAAATGAGAAAAGAAGCCTCGAAATCAAAATTTAATCGGTTCAAAGTGCTTAAAACTGAAAGATTTCGCGAAAACAACTTGCGTGGAAGGCCGAAAAGCGCGTATAAAGTGCAGATCTGAAGGAAAAAATGGTTTGGGGAGCAAGGGAAGAAGTTTTTGCAGCTGTGGAAGTGATTTCGGAGGCATTGGATGAGGATATATATAGAAATGAGGAAAATGACAAAATTGCCCCTGCTTTTGGATAGGTGGCCGGCCGGCCACCTTTTCTGGCTGGCCGGCCGGCCATTTGCTTTTTCCCCCCTGGCTGGTGACCTCCCCTAGGGCAACCACCTGGCCGGTGGTGTTCCCCACTGCCTCCCCTAGGTCTCTGCAAATTTTGAGGAAGATCGGAGTTCCTGGGACCTGAAAAAGTTCAAGAAAAGTGCACTTTCTGGCGCGAAACTGCTCCGCCGGAACTTCAGCTGCAATTTCTGACATGTGTCTCATCATTACTCATCGAAATCAAGGTGTATCCTTTTTGAACATGTTGTAACCTCTCCGGGAGGTGAACCAGAGGCCGTGATCGAGTTGCCTTCGCCGAAATGCGCGTTTCTTTACTCGTTGTTTCACGACAAACGGGCACCCTGATTCGTGCTCATTTTACATTGTTTTGCACATAACTTACATTCTCATCAACATTTTGCACTGTCATGCATGATTTCTTGGTGTACCATACCTCTGTGTTTGAGCGTGCGTTGTCACGCGGGTTCCTTTCTCGCATTGCGATGCATTCACTCGCCGACACTGCGTGTGTCAAACTTTCGGAACCACAGGAATCACATTGAATATATGTTGTTAGCATATTGTTCTTGTTGAATTTCCCTCTTTTGCAGGCACGATATTGTATGTACGGTTCATTTGAGGCTGGTGCGACCAGACGAATCGCGCAGGTATCGTATCTTCTCCGTGTGAGACGCGACGAGAATTGAATGATTCTCCGCATTCTTAACTGCATGAAATGTAGTTGTTGCTTTGCATTCTTGCTTAAAACTGTTGCATTTATTTGCGAATACTTGCTTCATTACAGCTTGCTGCATTTGCACGAACATCGAGTTGCATTTGGCTTCCTGCATATCATTTTGCCCTCCCCTGCCTGCGGGCATGCCTGCGGGCACATATCTCTGCTTATCTTGTTTGTTTGTCTAAGTCTTCGGCCTTGTCAAAAATGGGTCGTCTCTGGGCTTTGACATTCACTCCCGTCATTTCTTGACTTCCGAGTTCTGTCAAAGAGGGGCAACTGTAGACACCCCATTTTTGACCGACCTTAAGACTCAGATGTCACCGATTGAGCGCTCGGTGATGTTGCATATCGTGCTCGTTCAGAAGTCTCAGAGTCGCGGCCGTGCGCCCTGCCTCCGGACTTCCGAACTCTCTTCTGTGCCTTGCCTCGGTTTGCGAACCAGGCTCGGTTTTCTCTGTTTTCTCTTCCTGAGGGGGGAGAGGTCCAGTAGACCATCTCTCAGTGGCCGTGGGCTACATTTCGTGGCCGTAGGCCATTTTGCCCATTTCGGAGCCCGGTTCCCGGTTTTCGGAGCCGTCAGGCCGTGTGCCTCGGTTCGGGGCCGTCTAACCATCTCCGATTCCTCCGGTTTTTGGCATACATCTTATTTACTCCCTTTCAAGGGATGCTGGGGTCTCAGATACCCACTTCGTAGCCAAACACCACTTTCGGTGCTTAACGGCCGGTTTTCGGGACCCCGAACTGCGTGTTTTGGTCCCCGAGCATTCGTTTTGCATCGGTTTTTGTTCATTTTTGGCAGGTACCTCTGTTTTATCACCAGGAAGGTCACTGGAGGGTGGGAGGCTAGAAATTATCTCAGAAACCAGTTATATTCCATTTTCGCCCTCCGACGCCCGTTTTTCTCACTTCCGGGCTAATGTTGAACATCCTAGGGCCATTCTCTTCGAGCCAAAACCACATATTTGTGTTGTACACACATGGGAGGACCCTAAAAGTACATGGCTGGCCAGTAATGCTGATTGACCCTTTTGAACCCCTCTTTTAAGTGGCCTATTCTCTCTCCTGTTTCAGAGTTGCCAAATTCCAACCACAGGGCCTTGTTGTACACACATGGGAGGACACCAATATCTGGTGGCCGGCCAGAAACCAAGCTTGAACCTTTTGATCCCTAGTCGGCCGGCCACCTCCACCAAAAGTAGAGGGCCAGCCATGCTCCTTGGGATCTGTGCTTTACAGCTGTATAGCTGTTTCCCCCAGAAAAGATCTGTATCCGGGGGATATTTTAGAGGGGAACACTTGGGTGCATTTCCCTCCATCTTTGCCCTTCTCTTTTGGTCCATATAAGGAGCCTCCCAACTCTTAGACTAAGGTTAGAAAAACTCTCTTAAGAGCTTAGATATATATCTCTCTCCATCTCTCTCAAAATCTCAAGTTTTGGCACCATTTCTTCACTACTACCAAGCACCACCATCACCACTCCATTTCCAGCAGCAAGGAGAGGTTCTTAGAAGCTTAAAAGCAACATTCCTCAAGCCAAGAGGTAGAAAAGAAGAAGTCTTCAAAGGTAAGTCTCAATTTCCCTCTTTTGTAACACTTTCTTGCCTCATTTCTTAAGCCTACTTGCTCACTATTTTGGGCTCCGACCCTAACTGAAAGGGTCATTATTTTGAGCTATTCTTCATGTTTGTTTAAGGGCTCAACCCTGTTTGAGCCCTCCATCTTGCACTTGTTTCAATATCCTCTTATATGCCATTATTTTGCATTGAATATTTGACCTATGTGTGATCTGTTTTCTAGCCTGATGTAAACTGTGAGTGAGCCTATTTTGAGCCTCTATTCAACATTAAAGAAGGGCTCAACCCTGTTTGGCCTCTCTATCATGCACTTGCTTCATAATCTCTCACATTTACCGTAAATTTGCATGATTTGTTTGGCCTACATGTAATCTGTTTTGGAGCATGTCATGAACTGCGAGTAGGCTTATTTTGGGTCCCTCTACAACATTGTATAAGGGATCAACTTTGTTGGGGGTCTCCATGTTATACTTGTCATTATACCCCTCTTTGACCCCCATTTTTGCATGCGTTGTTAAGCCTATCTAGATTCTATTTTCGGCCATCATCAGGTCTGGAAAGAGTCATACTTTGATCTTCTTGACATATTTCATTAAGGGTCTTAGGCTGTTTGGTGAATGCTTGGTATACCTCTCTTTATAGCCCTCTTTTGGCTCATATTTTGCATGCTATGTTGAGCATATCTACGTACTGATTTGGGGGATGTCATCTACTGTAAATGTTCATATTTTTGGTCCCTCTTCAGTGTTTTAGAACTATATTTTTCAGTTTGAGCATTGCATATACCACTTGCTTCATTATTTCCTTTTTTCCCCCATTTTTGCATGCTGTTTTGGCCCCATCTATGATTGTTGTTTGGTCATGCTTTGTACTGGAAAAATGCTAGTTTAGGGACTGCCTAGCATCTGTCTTTACACTTCATGTCCATATTGTGCATGTTTGACATAGCTGTAGGCCATTCCATGGCATTTCGGGACTTATTTTGGGCATCGGGTATAATTTTGCTATGATTCGGGGGCCGTTTTGCATCATTTTGGCTACTGAAATTTGCATGTCCCATATTCCATATGCCATGTCTTATTTTGCATGTCATTCCATGCCTTCGGGGCATTTCTCGGTTTGCGTGCCCGTGTGCACACAGTTCGAGGCATCTCGTTTTCATCTCACGGCCTCTTATGTGAATGCGGCTGAGGCCCTCTCATGTTGGTGTAGGCCCATCTTTGCATCTGCACGCCATTTCATGTCTTTATATCATTGCCTCGGTTTGCGTGCCCATGTGCACGCATTTCGAGGCGCTTCATTTCCGTCCGACGGCCTCTTATGTGAGTGTGGCTGAGGCCCACTCATGTCAGTGTAAGTCCACTTTGCATTCTGTATGTCATTTTAGCATCATCGCATTCCGTATGCCATTGCCTCGGTTTGCGTGCCCGTGTGCACGCAGTTCGAGGCATCTCATTTTCATCCGACGGCCTCTTATGTGAGTGTGGCTGAGGTCCACTCGTGTTAGTGTAAGTCCAATTTGCATCGTGTATGCCATTGCCTCGGTTTGCGTGCCCGCGTGCACGCATTTCGAGGCATCTCACTTTCATAGCATTATGTATGTTAGGATTGTATATTAGCCGCATATCATGCATATTGCATCGTGTTCGGGGTAGGAGTCAGCCCGGGCACGGGAAACGAGGCACGTTTCGCACCCCGAGTGACGGAACGGGTCTCAATTCCCAAGTCACCGACACTCCGGATTACCCATGATGGAGTTAGGTTTTGTTGTAGCATTCACATTCATTCATCCTATATTGAGTTGTGCAATTCGCCTCCTCGGCCATCATGCATCGATATGCGTGATTGGTGGCACGAGGATCGAGGCATGCATATATTTGTGAAATACATTGCTATGCCCTTTTCCTGCTCTCTGTTGCAGCAAAATGAAGAATCAGCAACTTTTCGGAGTCTGACACGCATTTCGAGAAACATTGCAAACAGAGGCTAATTGGGGCATCCCAATGGATTTCCGCGAGAAGGCAGCCCAACATGCATCATTTCATCATCCGGAGCGGAGTCAAGGCACCCCCTGGCTTGCATGCCAGTTTTACATTTTTCTTATTTAATCTGTTAATTAATTAGGAATTTGTATATTATTTGGATCTGTAATATTTTGGACTGTAATATTCTTTTATTCAGACTGTATATTTATTTGGACCCTCTGCGCGAGGGCATAATTGTAATAAGTGTGGGTGAGTGTGATGTATGTCTTCCAACCCCACGTCTTTCTTCCCTTTTATTTACCCGCTTACAATGGTTAGATATAGGGCATATTTCAATTAGCATACAGTATGACAGCATGTTTGCATCATTCATCTGTTTTGCACACACCGGGCTCGGCGCATCATACTAACTGCATTTGTATTTCAATTCCGAGTTGAATACATGTTAGCTGTAGCATTCCATATGCCATGTTTAGAATAGCCGAGCTTGCTATAATTGCATTTTTGCATGTGTTGCATTAAGCATTTCTGCATACTTAGGATCATGCATGATTTCTAATCAGCTTTTGTTTTGGCTTGGAGTACTCGGTGAGTTTTATGCTTTAGCATCCTTGCATGCGTGTGAGTGTTGCCATGAATAGCATGCTTGCCATGAGGCTATTTGCTTATATGATACAACTGCCTGAATGCCTGTGGGTGGAGGTTGAGTTATTTGGATTGGAACAATGCATTGACTGTTTGTTTTAAGCCCACTAGATAGTGGCAAAATCACTGTTTTCTAAGCCCACCTGAGGGTGGCAAATCCACGTCTTAGCCTACCTGCGGGTAGCACCATCAAACCATTTTCAAACAAACAAACATGAAATGTTTTGTTCCAATACAGATGACCCGGTCTATACTTGTATGCTGTGCGCATCACATAGTAACCTAGGCTAATAACCGGAATAAGAACATACAATGTTTTCAAAATAAGATATCATGATTAGTAGAGGCCGGTCTTTGACCGGGCGAGCGGGGGTGCTCACGAAGTGACCTTCCCCAATCGTACCTAACTTCCCGAGCCGAGGCAACTTTGGTGATGACGGACACGTGGCCTTTGGCACCGAGTCAGGGTTTCATAAATTTCTCATTAAAAATATTTAGGTGGCGACTCTGTATCTGGCAAAGCAGTCCATGTTTGGCACTTCTTCCAAAAAAATCTGTTTTCAAAACGATTTGTCGGATTTGGACTCTTTGGCTCGAGATTTAGAACCGTGACATTTGAGTCCTTCGAACTGTAGTGACCCAATATCGAACCAGAACGGGGGGGACTCGCACTCCTCGCCCCGGGATGCGTTCGGGGACGTCTACAGTTAGGTCTTCAATGTTTGACTATTTTGCTGCTGTTGATCAACGGCTGGAGTGAGAGTTTGCTCATTTTCATCAGAATCTTCTTCATCATCTTCATCATTGTCAGATCCCTCGAGAAATCGCCTCTGAAGATCGGTAGCGTATTGCGAAAGCGAAGCCGGAATGGAGTACGGGGGAGGATTGTAGACCTCGGTGTCGGGCGTACAACCGAGCGTCTCCACCGCACTCCTCCAGCCACATTTGAAGAATAAATCCTTGGCTGCGTTGCACTGGAGGGTGTATGCATCTTCGGCCTTCTTGAAGCCCTGTTTTTCGGCTTGCTTGATGCCCCCCTTCAATTGGGCTATCTCGGTGTCTTTTTTCTTTTCCATCTTAGCCAAAAGACGCAGATATTTGTCTTTTGCATCGTTGGCAACCTTCTGCTTTTCGGCCTCAACCGAATTAGCAATCTCGGTCAGCCGACCGTTTTCAGCTCGCAGTTCGGCCAATTGGTTTCTGGCCTCTTCAAGCTTGGCCCCTTTTGCCTCGGCCTCCGCCACAGCCTCTCTGGTACTTCGCCTAAGTTCCATGACCCTCCTATGTGTAACTTGGTTTTTCTGGATGGCCTGCAAAGAAGAAGTATCATTAGCCGAACTGAAAGTTGGGAAAAATTACAAGGACAGAAGAAGGCTATTTACCAAGATCATGGACTTGGTTGAAGACCGAATGGACTTCAGTTCGGTGTTGAGCTGCTTGTAGTGGTGCTCCATGTCTTTTGGAAGGCACACACTTTTGGCTAGATTAAAAGCCATTAAGTGGTCCTTCTCTGAGACCACCGAATCAGACGCGGTGATATCTCGGTCGTTGAAGGTCAGTTTAGGAACCCATTTGGAGGAGGAGGCAGTTCGGTCTGATTGCTCCAGTTGGGGGCCTGGTTGAATGTTTGGAGGACTTGGTGGCAGGATGGACTCATCTTCGTCCGCAAGACGTGGCTCGGTTTGGTTAGTCCGGGCACGCTTGCTCGGACGAGATGTGGAGGGCCGCTGGGATGGAAGTGCTACCACGGTTTGAGTGGCCTGCCCGGCTGATGGTACATCGGCGGGATTGGTCTCGGTTAGCAGGGCCTTCAGTCTGTTTCTTTTAGCCATTTCTTCTTCGGCTGTGAGGGGCACAAGGTTGATCTGGGGCAAGGTCGGGTCCGGTTCTGGGGCGTCTTCGAGGAGGAAGTCGGTCACTCTCGCTTTTCGGCGACCGCTGTATCGGTATGTCGGTTCGAAATTTAGAAGTTTTGCCCAACTTCTCTCTTTAACTCGTAGTGCGGCGCGTAGAATACCAAGGTTTGGGTGGCCGTAATTTGATAGGTGATGGGCTTTATCTGCAAAAAAGAGACAAACTGTTAGTTCGGTTCAGAAGAGAAAGCCGAAATAAAGAAAAGATTGAATTGGAACAGAAGTATGTATACCAGGTACTCCTTTTTTCCAATTTATTCTTCGGCCAGGAATCTGGGCTTGATGATCTTCGAAGTTCCCAGACACCCAGAAGAAGTCATCGTCATTTAGGTCTTTGTCCGGTGTATGTTTTATTATTTTCTCTCGGCCACGGCGTATTCTTAAATAATAACACCAGCCTTCGTCTTTGGATCCTAAGGAGTATTGATGGAATATTTTGGCTAAACCGAGGTTGAGACCGGTTTGGCGGTTTAGCGCGTCTATGCCCATTATTATACGGTAAGTGTTGGTGGATAGCTAGGTTGGGCATAATCTGGTTTGTCTAAGGAATTCGCATATTAAAGGTTGGACTGGGAATCTGAGTCCGGTTTCTATTATTGATTGGATGGTAAAGGGGACAAAGCCTTCGTTGTCCCATGGGTCAACGTCTTGTTCGGCTAAGGTAAGATTTACATCGGCTGGAATGTTGTATTCTCTTCTGAATTCGGCTAGGCCTCCTGGGGTTTCTACTAGGAACCTATATTTCCCCATTTGTGGTATAAGTTACGAATAAATTATCTCGGTCAAAAAAAGTGTGCTCAGTAGCTCGGCTGAGTGCAGGGAAGTGCCTGGCAACCTAAGCCTGCAAAGTGGAAAAACAAGGTGTTAAGCACAGATCATTGACCGTGCTACAAAAACAAAGCAAGAAAAGGAAGCCTTACTTCGGCTAAATAGGGTTCTACTGGATCTATCTCGGCCTTAACAGGTTGATTGGTTATCTCGGTTCCGCCTATGGGTTTTGTTACCCCGGTAGGCTTCAAGGGCAGCTTTCTGAGTCCGGTTTAGAAACTTAGAAAGCTGGCTTAGCCCTAAAAGCTTAGTCCGGTTGAGGTCCTACTTCTAGTTCGGTGCGTTTTTATTTCGGCTAGTGTGCATCCGATGGTGACCTCTTGAAACTACTGAGATGTGTGCAAGTGATAGTTCGGTTCCAGTTTACCTATATAGCAAAAACATTTTCTTAGTTCGGTTGGATGTGTTTTTTGGATCAAATAAAGTGTTCTACTAGCTGTTACTTGAGGATTCATGGAGTTCTAGCGTTCTACAGGCAAGTTTTTTCCAGAAAAGATACAAAACTAATAACATAAAAAGTGTTTTGCAAAAACACACGAAACAGAATGCCGGAAATAAGGGGAAAAACAGGGAAACATGGGACAGATTCATGATTACTTACCTGATAGTGAGAAAGGAGAAAGAAATGGAAGCAAATGGCAGCGCAATACGAGCTTCAGAGATGCAAGAGTGAAGAACAAACGGCAGTGAGAGAGAAGTTGAATAGTGTAAGGTGAGATCGAGAGTGAAATGATTTGTTTTGTGTAAAAGGCAAAAAGGCGGGAGCTATTCAAAGCTTACGAGGTACGAGGGCGGCGTTACAGCTGTGAATAGCCAATACCAGCGTGCCACGTGTCATTGGAAGGACAATCGATTCAGTTTCAGCAACTGAAGAGACGTTTGAGCCAGACAGGTATAGCCCGGCGTGGACTTAGCTCGGTTGGAAAAGCTAAAAGGTTTTAGTTCGGCTGGAAAAGCTAAGAGGTTTTAGCTTGGCTGGAAAAGCTAAAGGGTTTTAGCTCGGCTGGAAAAGCTAAAGGCTATTAGCTCGGCTGGAAGACAGGTAATCCCTATCATGCTTCGCAGATGGAATTAAGGGGCAATTGAGAGGGTAATTTGTGTTTAAATTGGGCCGAGCTAGGATAGTGGGCCGATCTATGGTCCACATTGAAGAGGCTGAGAAGATGGGCCCCGGACAAGTGTTAGTCCGGTCCGAAGTAGAGGATTTCCACCAGAGTAAGTGTTTATGTTTAGTTCGATCGCAGGTTATTTGAGTTAGCTCGGTCATGTTGTTTGGAACCGAGGTATGTTGGGCCCGCTTAAGACCTAAGTAAAGGTTAGCTCGGCTTAATTCTTCTATGGATAGCTCGGCCTAGCATGCGAAGCCGAGGTAGAAGAAAAGAAAGGAATACCGAGGTAATAGAGATCGGTCGCGACTTGTTAGCCCGGCATGGCGGTGTTACTTCGGTCGTAAGATAGTTTGGCTCATCTCCCTTATGGATAGCTCGGTTTTAGCATGGGAGAACCGAGGTAAGGGAAATAAAGTAAGGGCCGAGTTTACAATTATTTCGGTCATATGGAAGTCCGGCCATGGGAAAAACCATCTCACTTGGTTTAAGCAGTGAGGGGGGGTGTTGAAGGATAAGCGTTATCTTTCAGGAGTATGAATTCTAGTAGGACTCTACGTGGAGGAGTTAGAGTCCTACTAGGATTGTGTCACACGAAACCTATAAAAGCTCACCAATATCACCTATGAAGAGGTAATGCAATTTTGCTCCCTGAATACATAGAGCTTTTGCCTATTTGTCTTGTTGACTGACTTAGGCATCGGAGAGGTTTCCGGCACACACCCGCCGGCTAGCTCACGTTTGTGTTTTCAGGTGGTAGAACGACATCGTACGGAGGAGCGCAGACTTGATCAACAGGATTATACGAGAAGGTGTATTTCTTTCCCGTACATGTACTTAGAAAACAAAAACAAAATATTCATTAATGTCAAAAACTAATTTAATGGAAGACACAATTAACTTCCAAAATAACAAACATATGAACCCTGTAAAATAGCATTACTTAACTCACAAGAATTTTAATTGGATGAGAGAGAGAACTAATCAGAAATCAGCATGCAATAAAGTAGAGATCGCCATTTGTTTTCCACTCTGTAGATTCTCAGCATCCAAACACACGTTGTGAAGATTGAATTTGGGAATGTGAGTTCATTGTTGATGAAGATTGATCTTGAAGATTTGACTGCTTGTGAACTCATTGTTGATGAAGAAACCAAAGACGAATTCAATTTAAATTCGTTCAACTACCATATTGTCGAAGTCTCTTTCGGAGTCAATTTTGCATTAACTCAGAAAATGGTTTGAAACCAAATATACGAAGTGAATCACCACCTGGCAAAGAACGTGTTTCCACCCAGACATACCTCAATCGGTGTCCGGAGCCCATTTTAATTTAGGCTCAAAGTTAGCCAAAAGTTATGGTTGCACAAACAATTTTTCCAACACTTTGTGTTACCTATTTTTGTGGAAATTGTTCGAGGAAGAGGATGACCGGGGGGACATCCGGCCCGTCGTCCGGTTGCTCCCACCTCAACGGTCATGCATAGTAAAATGGTGAAAGGTAGTCTAGATCCTCAGTTTGGTGAAATTTTTTTGACATTCTCAATTTGACACAGGTTTAGTGAAACCATTGGCGTACAAAAAAAGGAACTTTTTCACCAAATTTGAATTTGGTGATGGATTTGGTGTAGGGTTGGAGATGGCCTAATAGCTCTTGCTCATTGTACATCATTATTAGGGAGAAATGCAAAATGCGTTTAAAAATGGAATTTTATGCCTCCCTCTCTAAATATTCTCCTAAAAACCAGAAATTATTTAATTGGTTCAAATTATCACGTTTTTATATGTCTGATATGTTTTTCTAATTTATTAATTTAAGAATATATGTTCATTTAGCTCCTATTATTCCTTAAGCACACGTTCAATATATAATTTATTGAATGACATAATATTTTTTTTAATTAAAAAAAATCAAAAATGTCGGGTTTCTTTTGATTAAACCGGGATTATTGCATTTTAAAATTGCATCATGGCGATTACTTTAACAAAAGGAAACAGTTAAAAGCTTCGTCATGCCAATTACTTTATCAACAGGAAACACTGAAAAAGGGGTAAGAGAACAGACACTCCATTTTTTAAAGATAATTGTTAAGTGATTGAAAATGCTATGTCACATTATTTATTATTATTATTTTTTTTTTATGTTTTGGACAAATAATAAATCACAAAATATATTAAAGAATAAATTACTGTAAATCCCCTCAATTATAACTCATTTTTAAGTTGCCAACATGTCATTTAAGTGCATGGATCCCAAAGCCAAGTAACACTGTCAACGGAATATGTAATTTGGCATTTTTGCCCTTCCAACAAAATGTATGTTGCACTGCTACTGTTTGGATATAATTAAAAAATATTTTTTTAATTAAATAAATAAAAGAAATACATGGCAGGATCTATACTATATATTAAGTAAAAGGGGTTTTTTAACCCCCCAAGGCCTGTGGGAGCTTCAATATTCCAATCTGAATTTTCTAAATTTTTTATTAAAAAAAAAAAACTCAACATTTATTGATTTGGTCAAAATCTCCCTGATCAGCATTTATTAACTTTTTTCAATCCACATGTCTTTCCACATGCTTGCATTTATTGATACAATCCCCTGATCAACATTTAAAATCCCCACATACAAATAATTATAGATACAATTCGTGTATAGTTACTGCAGTACCCTTTTCAATTTCTCCCATACATTATGGTTAGTGATAAGATTGTTAAATTATTTTTATAAAAAATCTTAAAAACCATAATTTATATATTAAAAAAAATCTAAAACAAATATAAATATTTACAATTATCCCATGCATAGCACGTGTGATGGGCTAGTTAGATATTATAGTGGGTTGGCCATTACTTTTACCACTGGACGAGAAAAGATTAATGGCTTTGGGTTAGTGGAGTGGTCAGTGGTGTAGACTTTGGACCTTGAATAATCATGGCTTTGGATTTCAGTGGCAGATGTTTTAGTGGTGGTTTAGGGATGGATGTGGGTGGAGGAAGGTGAATGTCGATGGTGGTTCAGGGTTTTGTTTGACAATGAGGGAGAGGGAGAGGGAGAGGGAGAGAGAAGGGGAGAAGAAATGGGTTGCAAAGGGTATTGTCGCCATCAAAATTGGTTTACCTTGTCATGTCCCTGGCACATGACAAGATTTCATCAAACTCAAAAGGGGTCTTTGACAGAAGGAGTCAAATGTCAAATGCTTTATTCATAGAGGGGGTTAATTTGCGTGGGACAATTCAAAACCGAGTCAAACTTGAGACGGATTTATTGTAATTTATCACATATTAAATTGGTCATTCATTAGTTCAATTACTAAACAAAATGAGTCATTTTAAATTTTTTGATACATCATTGATTGGAAGTAAAAAACTTAAAAAGCTATTTTTTCCCACATTTTCTTTCAGTTTCCTTTTTTTCTTCACAATTTATTTCAAAAAATTAAAATCCAAACATAACATTAGATCTTGAATTTTTAAGGAAAAAAAAATAATGAACTATATCTATTCATATCTTAGGGCATCTCCAACAATATATCAATTTTTTCACTAAATTTGAGTAAAAATTTGAAGAAAAACTTTCTTTGATATTAAGTGCTCCAACGGAGGGTTTTGCGGCTTCGTCAAATCACCGGTCAACCGAGCAAACAACCAATCGGTCGACCGGCCAGTGCAAATTTTTCACAATTTTTTTTCTTGAGGTAGTCATATGGGGGGTCGATCGGAAAGACGACTGGACCGTCGACCCACCAGTGTAATTTTTTCACAAACTTTTTCCTTGAGGTGGTCATTTGGGAGACATCTGATGGTGAAAATCCAATGACAATGAACACTGATTTGATGAAAGGCACATTGGTCCCTAGTTTGATGAAAAAAAAAGTGAAATTCTGGATTTGATACCAATTTGATGAAATCGTTAGAGTTAAAAAAATGAACCATTTTTTTATCAAATTCAAATTTAATGATAAATTTGATACACGGTTGGAGATTGTCTTACCTTTCATTGTTTGTGTAAGAGGGGTTAACTTGAGCCCACTAATTAATTGGGGCCCGATCGAAGCTCAATCGGAAAGCCCAAAAATTGGTGAGCTTGGAGAAATTATTGCCAAATAGGCCAAGGGAATTCTATTGAACCACAAGAAAGCCAACAAATTGGGCCGAGGAAGACCCATCAAGCATATATCTCTAAAGAGAGTCCAACAAGCCCACTTGAGGAGGTCCAGATCATATGGGTGTTCGAAGAAGTTAACTGTTGCTTTCAGAAGAGATGAAACCCTCAGAGGAGATTCATTCTTCGAGGTATTTGCTTAGTCTTGAAAAGGTTCGGAACCATGAACTTAGAGACCTATTTGAGCTCAGGCTAGAAAGGGTTCGAATCCACGAACCTAGAGATCTGAAGTGCTTAACTTCAAACGGATTCAGACACAATCTAGAAACCGCTCCATTAATGAGTCTTAGAACACTCGCGGGCTCAAAGCTTTCCGGGATCTACGCACCAGAACCATGGGCGTAAAGGAGTCCGAACCAAGGACCCAATCTCGAGGACGGTGAGTGGAGATAAATTCATTCTTCGGTTAAACTGGCCTATACCCGGGTCGAGGTGGCACAATATAGGGGGTCCTTGAGACTCGACAATATTTGTGATAGGACATTCTCTTGAACTACTCTTGACCCTTCTGTGGCAAGACGTCCTCTAGGACTACACCTAACCCTCTTAGGATGATTGGAGATCATTGGTTAGGTGTGACTAAGAAGAAAGGTTCGCTGAAAGGTTGATCTCCTCTTCGGGCTTTTCCTTATCTTCGGAGAGGTCACCTCCTCAGACAAGGTAGTAAGAGAGAATATTCCCTATGTGCCTTGCACATGGGCTCCGTCCTACATTATGAGGTGCCTATAAATAGCACCCACCCATAGCTTTACAAGGGATGGATTTTGGAGAGACAATTCTTGGAAGAGAACTAATTTCCCTTCTCCATTATCTACCTTGAGAGTGAAAGTGAGAGATCCATTGGAGAGTCTTGCCATTATTCTCTCTCTAACTGTTTTGCTTTCTTTTTTACCCAATCTCTTATCTCCATTATTTCTTTGTTATTGTGTTCCTAGTTGTGACTGTTAAAGAATCTAAGCCTCTCATCATTTCTAGAGAATTCGAGTTTTCTTAAAAGATCTTCGAATTTTTTAGACAACACTCTTGAACCCTCTCATACAGTTTATTTTTTCAAAGTTGTTTTTTTTTTTAATCATCAAAAAACAAAGTTTATTGATGTAAAGTTTCTTAAAATTGCTTTCTTAAAGTTGTTGTGATTCAACCTTCAACCGCGTAGAATTGAAAAATAATATGTGGGGTCTTAATTAGACCCTATTGTACAACAGCAGTGTTACACGTACCAATTAATATATTAATTAGTGTATTAATATAATTATAATATTGTTATTTTAAAATTATGACTCCACTTATTACAAAAATTCAAAATCTCTAAAATTATGTCGTATTATCAGTTAGTATACTAATTGATATATCAATTAATATATATAGCATTATTCACTGTCCAGTCATGACTTTACACTTTTCAACTGTTTCCTTTTCTTAAAGTTGTTGCCTTGTTTTATGCTTCAACCAGATTTGGGGTGGCTGTTGTGCAGCCAAATGGGCCATTTTGGAGCTCATTTCGATAATCTAAACAGTTTACATTTTAGCATATATCAAGTAGAACATATATGCAAAAAATCAAGTTAATCGGATATCGTTTACCATTTCATCCACTCACATTTGTATTCATTTAATACTTTAAATCACAATTGTTAAATCACAATTGTTATTTATTTTTGTAATACAAATGTAAGTGAATGAAAAGGTAAACGATATCCGATTAATTTGATTTTTTGCAGGTATGTTCTACTTAATGTATTCTAAAATATGAATGGTTCGGATTATCAAAATGGGCCCTGAAATGGGCCCATTTGATTGCACAATAGTGGCTGCCTTTCACTCCCGTACAGCAACCATCCCAAATCCGCTTCTCAACAGTGTACAATTAGAAAGTTTCTTAAAATTGTTTTGGTTGGAGATTTGGAAAAAGATTTAGAAAATAAAAAGAAAAATGTGTATGAAATTAAGTAAAATATAAATATATTTTATTCATATTTAATTTACTTTTTTCATTTTTCTTTTCTAATCTCTTTCGAAATCTCCCAACTAAACACAACTTTAAAATTGTTTTCATTCAACCTTCAACCACGTAGAATTGAAAAATATGTGGGGTCTTAATTATTCCCTATTGCACAATCATCACTTTACACTTTTCCACTCTTTCCTTTTCTTAAAGTTTTTGCCTTGTTCTAGGCTTCAATCGCGTACAATTGGGAAATTGTATAATTAGATTCTTGTACCCATGGCACAACGCAGTTGGTTAGGAGAAGGATTCAAGTTGCTACTATACATGTCATTTGGTATGGGTTCGGTTCTCTTCCGCTGCATAAATCTTGATTTAAGTAGAGCTTGTGTTGAAGGGTTGGTGTAAGCTCCCAGATTATAGTCTCTAATCCGTAACGAACAACAAACCACCTTAGTGATCTCGACTCGGATGCTGCCTTAGACTTATGGGAGAATGTGAGGATTTCTCTATAATAATAATAATAATAAAATTTCTTGTACATCATTATCTATTTTTAGGATCATTTACCTCAAGACTTTTTTAATTATTAGTAAATATTATTTTATTTTATTATTTATGAATTCTTATATTTTGATCATTTCAATTATAAAAATCCATTTAACTCATTTTCAAAAAGAATGTACTTATATAATTTTCATAATTGAGAAGGTCAATATGTATGAACTTATAATTGAAGGAATCTTTAGTGAAATTAACTTATACTTTCATTTTTTTGTTAAGTGAGGATAATAGGAGAAAAGGGTATCAGAAAAATTAAAAAACCAAAAAGTAATTAAAAAAAGTCAAAATGTTCATACTATTTGAGGAAGCTTGTGGGGGAAGCCTAAAGGACAAAATTATTATTTTGCCCTTTGAATTCAACTATTCAAAAGTCAAAAAGTTAAAAGTTAAAAAGTCCATAAGGATAGAATGGTCATTTTGATTTTACTATAATATTTTATTACACATCTTTTCGTAAAAAGTCAAAAAGTTATTCCAAACATACATATTTTTTTTCTACTTTTTTAATCAAAAAGTCAAAAAATGTATATAATAAGGGAGAGTGGTTTTTGAAATCTGATGGGACTGTTGTCCATTTGTCAAAATGTGAACCCTTGGATTGATTCAATCCAACAACTAAAAAATGTCTATATTTCAAGGGTGGATTTACAATGGGGTGATTCAATCCTACGATGAGTTTAAATTGAGTTTTCTCCCTCATCTCTCACTCTCAGAGCTCACTCTTAATACATAGCAGATCGGCGACAAACCAGCAAATCGGCGACATACCAGCAGATTGGCGACATACATAGCAAATCGGTGAGGTTCTTCAAAATCTTTTATTGATTACAGATTGATTACAGATTCAAAATATTGATTCATTCCTCATGAGATACCAACCCTTTGTTTTCAATGAAACCAGCAAATCGGCGACATACCAGCCCTTTGTTTTCAATGAAACCGACCTTATATTGATTACAGATTTTTTTTTTTTTTTTTTTTTCTTTGAAGCCACAGAGATCATCAATTGATCAATTGAAGCCACAGAGATCATCAAAAGAACAATTCGCAAAATCATTCATCTTCATACCAGCCCTATGAGTATTGTTGATTTTTCTTACACTTTTATGAAGAGTTGGTTGGGTTTCACGAATTTGATTTTGATTTTGGGTTTGGGTTTGGGTTTCGCAAAATCAACCCATTTACTATCATTTGGTTGTTACCAAAATGTTTGATAAAATGTTTTTCTTAACCATTCTATATTCCTTGCTTATCAAGTGTTTGATAAAATGTTTCAATGGAATTAGTAGGCACACAACTGGAATTATTCTCTAAATCCAGTTGATGGTATCCTCTAAATTAATATTCCTCTGAAATGTTTCTTGGATGATTCCCATTATCCTCTAAATTCCATCAACTGGAATTATTGGGATAAAATGTTTGATAACCATTCAATTTACACACAAGAAATCTCAAAAGATGTCAGTATTGTTGGGTGGGTCTGGAGATGTGAAGTTGATAACCATTCAATGGGTGGGTCTGGAGATGTAACCATTCAATTTGATAATTTACTCAATTTTTATTTGGAGAAGTGAAGTTTTGTTGGGTGGGTCTGGAGATGTGAAGTTGATAATCGAGGGTTGGGTATTGTTGCGTCACCCTTTTTATTCCATTAAATTAATTTAATATAATATGCACGGCCCCATTATAGTCACGGTGGAGCAATAACCCACCAGCCATAACCAGCCATAATAAAATAATATTAAAATTTTAAAAATGGAATTATTTAACAAATTCGATGCTTTAAATACTAAAAGGATAATGGGAATCATCCTCTAAATCCAGTTGACGGTATCCTCTAAATCTAGTTGATGGAACTTACAGACAACAAATCCAGTTGATGGAATTTAGTAGGCACTTTTTGTTTTCGGTTTGATTTTGTGGAGAATTGGGAATCATCCCAATAGTTTTTTAACTTGCTTTTGGATAATGGGAATCATCCAACTACCAATATTATTCTTCTCTTGATTTTTTTATGTGGTTATTTTTCTATGTGGGTTTTCTGAGTTTAGGCTTAAGTTGCAATGATGTTGTGTATATTTTTTCTTTGTTAGGAATAGACATAATTTCTTTTCTTGCATTTAGCTGAACCTTTCAGATTCACTTTTCTAAATTCTATACCTTTCAGATTCACTTTTCTAACACCTATAAAATTTTCATGACACATAAGCATTCAATTTTGCTATAGAATTGTTGGTTATCTTCTTCAACATTACCTTTGGTCAGGTAACTAATTGCAAATTTTGCTAGAAAGTTGTGGCGGTTGTTTTTGATGGTCAAATTTTGTTAAAATAGTTTACTTTCTTATATAATTATATTTTTTTGTTGTTCAAATAGTGAGTAAATCTATCAAGCCAAGTAAATGGCTAAACAACCTTTCCTACAGAGAGTTTGATTAACCATGCTTGAATGCACTTAGTGCTGATAATGTGAATGTCCTAATTGATCAAAGTTATCTTATAGTTTATTCTACATCCCCCCCCCCCCTCCCCCACAAAAAAAAAAAAAAAAAAAAAAATAGTGAGTGAATCCATCATAGTTTATTCTACATTCCCCCCAAACAGTGAATGATACACGCCTTGGATTTTTGGTAAGATTAATGGGAGTTGGATCTTATTTTTAATAATAAATAGTGGGCAATTTTTAGGGAGTTGATTTTAGATAATGGATAATGGATAATGGATAATGGATAATGTTTGATTTTATTGTTTTTCAAAAACAAGATGTTTTAGTTCGTTTTGATTAGACTTGAAAATTTCAAGTTAGATAATGAATAGAAGTGTTGTGTGGGTCTATTAGTGACTGTTTCAAGAAATGGAGAGCAATGGCACAACGGCCCATTTAACAAGTGAGCCTTTTTTTTTTTCTTCACAATTTTAGAAGTTTATTTATTGAGTTTCTTTTTATTGGAATTTTTCTTCTTGATAGGTGATTTTGGGGGTGGAAGAGAAATTTAGATTATATTGATTCAATAGAATAACTTTGCCTATTACTTTTTTCACATCCTGAGAGGGAGATTAATGATCTGGAACTGGGCCGGACGGATTTGGGCCGGATAGACTTGTGCCGGACAGATTTGGGCCGGACAGACTTGTGCCGAGCAGATTTGGGCCGAGCAGGTGTTGGGCCAAGGTTGTGTGGCCCTGTCTTGAAAGAAGCTGCTCGGTTAAGGCAGCGCGTGGTTGGACCGAGCTACGTGGTTTCGTGGAGGGGAAGCCGGTCAAGTGAAGTGTCTGGCGCCAGGAAAGGCGTGGTTGACTGAGGTACCTGTTTGCTCGGCAGGAAGGCCGACTGCAAACAAGCATGAGCTGTTCCGAGCTCGGCTATGCCGGAATGCAACCGAGCTCGGTCTTCCTTGAGCTTGGTTATTGGGGCACTTGGGCCTGAAGTGCGTCATGGCCGTTGATAGCCGAGATAATTTTGCCCGGCTGCCGTGCTCCCAGCAGAGTGGGCTGGCAGTTGGGTTAGGTGATGTTCAGCAAGGTTTATGCTGACAGATGGGATAGCAGAGCCACGTGTCAGGAGACGACTGGGAGTAGATTTGGGGCGCAGAGGGTATATAGGTGTACGGGGAGCAGATATCCAGGCAAGCCCGTACTCCTTTCTTCCGAGCTCCGTCTCTATCCGATCACCTGAAAGCACAACGGCGGTGAGCTACCCGGCAGTGTGTGGCCGGAAAACCCCTCCGACGATCAAGTTAGCACACACCTAGGGATAGTGAGAGAGAGAGGAGTGTTTTAGTGTAAGGATGTCTTACAAAGTGTTCGTCTGTCCGCGTATGGGGGGCGCAGACATGCCTATATACCCTCTGCGCCCCAAATCTACTCCCAGTCGTCTCCTGACACATGGCTCTGCTATCCCATCTGTCAGCATAAACCTTGCTGAACATCACCTAACCCAACTGCCAGCCCACTCTGCTGGGAGCACGGCAGCCGGGCAAAATTATCTCGGCTATCAACGGCCATGACGCACTTCAGGCCCAAGTGCCCCAATAACCAAGCTCAAGGAAGACCGAGCTCGGTTGCATTCCGGCATAGCCGAGCTCGGAACAGCTCATGCTTGTTTGCAGTCGGCCTTCCTGCCGAGCAAACAGGTACCTCGGTCAACCACGCCTTTCCTGGCGCCAGACACTTCACTTGACCGGCTTCCCCTCCACGAAACCACGTAGCTCGGTCCAACCACGCGCTGCCTTAACCGAGCAGCTTCTTTCAAGACAGGGCCACACAACCTTGGCCCAACACCTGCTCGGCCCAAATCTGCTCGGCACAAGTCTGTCCGGCCCAAATCTGTCCGGCACAAGTCTATCCGGCCCAAATCCGTCCGGCCCAGTTCCAGATCATTAATCTCCCTCTCAATAGGCATGTCTGCGCCCCCCATACGCGGACAGACGAACACTTTGTAAGACATCCTTACACTAAAACACTCCTTTCTCTCTCACTATCCCTAGGTGTGTGCTAACTTGATCGTCTGAGGGGTTTTCCGGCCACACACTGCCGGGTAGCTCACCACCGTTGTGCTTTCAGGTGATCGGATAGAGACGGAGCTCGGAAAAAAGGAGTACGGGCTTGCCTGGATATCTGCTCCCCGTACAATTGGTGCCGTCTGTGGGAACTTACAGATAAAACCTTGTCTTCCGAAGCTCATCTGATCGCCTTCAATGGCGAACAACGAGGAGATTCAGGTGTCCGCCATCGACGGAATCACTCCGGAGTCGGGCAGACGAAGAGAGGGACCCCCCCACCATCTCTTCGATGGGGGACCTGGAGACATACTAGGGAGGCCAGTCAGGCGACGCGCGGGATAAGCGCGGGAGGAGTTATGGACATTCACGGAGTCCGGAAGGTCATCGGTGGTGGAGAGATTCACACGCCAGGCGTCTGGAAAGCAAGTTGAAGGACCAAGATGCCGTCATGCGGCGAATGGCAGTAGAGATGGAGGAGTTGAAGCGGCACGTCAAAGGGAAGGGTGTAGCTGGAGTGGGTGACCACAGTGAGCGCACCCAACCCCGCCGTTCAGGCAGCCAGAGTCAGCGACACACTCATTCCATCTCCATTACAAGAAGCTACAAGGTTGGTGATTCCGATGTGTGCGCAGAAAAGTCCAACACGCAAGATAGTACCTACCAACCCTCACGTCCGGCGACGACGTCGAGGTACACCTATTCCGCTCGAACAGAAGATTTGCGGGCAGTTCTAAAGGAGCGGGCTCGCCAGCGGGAAGCTCAGAGGATACCGGCGTTTCAGCGGTTATCCTATGGGGTTCACGCCAGCGAGAAGGTCGGAATGCCTCCACCCCGCCAAGCAGCCCCGCTCCTGGTGGATTCCGACCTGGCAAGGTTGTGCGCCACCCCTTTCTCACTGGAGATAGAGACAACACCTCTTCCGTCGGGCTTCCACCAGCCAAAGTTTACATTGTACGACGGGAAGACAGATCCCTACATACACGTAAGTCATTTCCGACAGGTCATGGCCGGACATAGGCGAAATGACGCTCTTATGTGCCTCATCTTTCCGTCAAGTTTGGGCGAACTGGGTTTGAAGTGGTTCGAAAGGTTGCCGGAGGGGAGTATAGGGAGGTGGCATCAGTTGGCCGAAGCCTCTGTAACGCGCTTCAAAACCAACACCAAGACGCCAAAGGAAGTTGACCACCTTCTCAGGGTCAGGATGGAACCGAGCGACACTCTCAAGGCGTACAACTCCAGGTACTGGGAAACCTTCAATGAGAGCCTAGATTGCCCGGTCAACTTGGCAATCACCCAATATAAGCGCGGTCTCCCGGTCGGACATAGGCTGAGGGACTCGCTTACAATGAGCCAGCAGACATCCATGTGGCACCTAATGCAGCGCATCAATGAGCACATCCGAGTAGAGGATGATGCAGCGGCGTCCACCGCAAAGACAACCCCGGTGACAACGGACAAGTGAGCGACTGGGTTTTAAGGAAGGTCATGGGCAACGCACTAGTGCCGGGCAAAGGCAAGCTAGGGGCAAACTGGGAAGGGCCTTACAAGATAACCGGGCAAAGGGGCATACCACTTAGAAAATTTGGATGGCAAAGGCGTACCCCGGCCATGGAATGCGGCCTTATGTAATTTTTTGAGGAAGGACTTGTTTCCACTACACTTCTGAATGCAAATACTCTTTTTGTCAATGTAATAGAAGTGAATTACTTTTGCTGAAGAGCTTTGTTGTGTCCGAAATAATAGTGGATGAGGGGCCTACTCTTCTGTAATAGCCGAGATGATTTGCTTCGGCTGAAGAGTTGATGATTTGTTCAACTCCGAGGTACAATTGCCGAGATGATTTACTCCGGCTGACGGGTTGATGATTTGCTCAACTCCGAGGTTCCAGCCGAGATGATTTACTCCGGCTGAAGAGTTGATGATTTGTTCAACTTCGAGGTTCCAGCCGAGATGATTTACTCCGGCTGACGGGTTGATGATTTGCTCAACTCCGAGGTTCCAGCTGAGATGATTTGCTCCGGCTGACGGGTTGATGATTTGCTCAACTCCGAGGTTCCAGCCGAGATGATTTACTCCGGCTGACGGGTTGATGATTTGCTCAACTCCGAGGTTCCAGCCGAGATGATTTGCTCCGGCTGACGGGTTGCTGATTTGCTCAACTGCGAGGTTCCAGCCGAGATGATTTGCTCTGGCTGAAGAGTTGATGATTTGCTCAACTGCGAGGTTCCAGCCGAGATGATTTGCTCCAGCTGAAGAGTTGATGATTTGTTCAACTCCGAGGTTCCAGCCGAGATGATTTGCTCCGGCTGAAGAGTTGATGATTTGCTCAACTCCGAGGTTCCAGCCGAGATGATTTGCTCCGGCTGAAGAGTTGATGATTTGCTCAACTCCGAGGTTCCAGCCGAGATGATTTGCTCCGGCTGACGGGTTGATGATTTGCTCAACTCCGAGGTTCCAGCCGAGATGATTTGCTCCGGCTGAAGAGTTGATGATTTGCTCAACTGCGAGGTTCCAGCCGAGATGATTTGCTCCGGCTGAAGAGTTGATGATTTGTTCAACTCCGAGGTTCCAGCCGAGATGATTTGCTCCGGCTGAAGAGTTGATGATTTGCTCAACTCCGAGGTTCCAGCCGAGATGATTTGCTCCGGCTGAAGAGTTGATGATTTGCTCAACTCCGAGGTTCCAGCCGAGATGATTTGCTCCGGCTGACGGGTTGATGATTTGTTCAACTCCGAGGTTCCAGCCGAGATGATTTGCACCGGCTGACGGGTTGATGATTTGTTCAACTCCGAGGTTCCAGCCGAGATGATTTGCTCCGGCTGACGAGTTGATGATTTGCTCAACTGCGAGGTTCCAGCCGAGATGATTTGCTCCGGCTGACGGGTTGATGATTTGTTCAACTCCGAGGTTCCAGCCGAGATGATTTGCTCCGGCTGACGGGTTGATGATTTGTTCAACTCCGAGGTTCCAGCCGAGATGATTTACTCTGGCTGACGAGTTGATGATTTGTTCAACTCCGAGGTTCCAGCCGAGATGATTTACTCTGGCTAGAGGAGTTGATGATTTGCTCAACTCTGAAGTTTTGGCTGAGCTGATGTTGCTCTCCAAGAAGCAAGTCGCGGAGCGGACCTTGCTCCCCGACCTTGGTATTCCTTGGCTGAGCTGATCTTGTCCGCCAAGAAGGAAGTCGCGGAGCGGACCTTGCTCCCCGACCTTGGTGTTCCTTGCCGAGCTGCCGAGCTGATGTTGCTCGCCAAGAAGCAAGTTGCGGAGCGGACCTTGCTCCCCGACCTTGGTATTCCTTGGCCGAGCTGATCTTGTCCGCCAAGAAGGAAGTCGCGGAGCGGACCTTGCTCTCCGACCTTGGTATTCCTTGCCGAGCTACCGAGCTGATGTTGCTCGCCAAGAAGCAAGTCGCAGAGCGGACCTTGCTCCCCGACCTTGGTATTCCTTGCCGAGCTACCGAGCTGATGTTGCTCGCCAAGAAGCAAGTCGCGGAGCGGACCTTGCTCCCCGACCTTGGTATTCCTTGGCCGAGCTGATCTTGTCCGCCAAGAAGGAAGTCGCGGAGCGGACCTTGCTCGCCTTCTTTGGAGTTACTTGGCCGAGCTGATCTTGTCCGCCAAGAAGGAAGTCGCGGAGCGGACCTTGCTCCCCGACCTTGGTGTTCCTTGCCGAGCTGCCGAGCTGATGTTGCTCGCCAAGAAGGAAGTTCCGGAGCGGACCTTGCTCGCCTTCTTTGGAGTTACTTGGCCGAGCTGATCTTGTCCGCCAAGAAGGAAGTCGCGGAGCGGACCTTGCTCCCCGACCTTGGTGTTCCTTGCCGAGCTGCCGAGCTGATGTTGCTCACCAAGAAGCAAGTTGCGGAGCGGACCTTGCTCCCCGACCTTGGTATTCCTTGGCCGAGCTGATCTTGTCCGCCAAGAAGGAAGTCGCGGAGCGGACCTTGCTCTCCGACCTTGGTATTCCTTGCCGAGCTACCGAGCTGATGTTGCTCGCCAAGAAGCAAGTCGCGGAGCGGACCTTGCTCCCCGACCTTGGTATTCATTGCCGAGCTACCGAGCTGATGTTGCTCGCCAAGAAGCAAGTCGCGGAGCGGACCTTGCTCCCCGACCTTGGTATTCCTTGGCCGAGCTGATCTTGTCCGCCAAGAAGGAAGTCGCGGAGCGGACCTTGCTCGCCTTCTTTGGAGTTACTTGGCCGAGCTGATCTTGTCCGCCAAGAAGGAAGTCGCGGAGCGGACCTTGCTCCCCGACCTTGGTGTTCCTTGCCGAGCTGTCGAGCTGATGTTGCTCGCCAAGAAGCAAGTTGCGGAGCGGACCTTGCTCCCCGACCTTGGTATTCCTTGCCGAGCTACCGAGCTGATGTTGCTGGCCAAGAAGCAAGTCGCGGAGCGGACCTTGCTCCCCGACCTTGGTATTCCTTGCCGAGCTACCGAGCTGATGTTGCTCGCCAAGAAGCAAGTCGCGGAGCGGACCTTGCTCCCCGACCTTGGTATTCCTTGGCCGAGCTGATCTTGTCCGCCAAGAAGGAAGTCGCGGAGCGGACCTTGCTCGCCTTCTTTGGAGTTACTTGGCCGAGCTGATCTTGTCCGCCAAGAAGGAAGTCATGGAGCGGACCTTGCTCCCCGACCTTGGTATTCCTTGCCGAGCTACCGAGCTGATGTTGCTCGCCAAGAAGCAAGTCGCGGAGCGGACCTTGCTCCTCGACCTTGGTGTTCCTTGCCGAGCTGCCGAGCTGATGTTGCTCGCCAAGAAGCAAGTCGCGGAGCGGACCTTGCTCCCCGACCTTGGTATTCCTTGCCGAGCTGCCGAGCTGATGTTGCTCACCAAGAAGGAAGTCGCGGAGCGGACCTTGCTCCCCGACCTTGGTATTCCTTGCCGAGCTACCGAGCTGATGTTGCTCACCAAGAAGCAAGTCGCGGAGCGGACCTTGCTCCCCGACCTTGGTATTCCTTGCCGAGCTACCGAGCTGATGTTGCTCGCCAAGAAGCAAGTCGCGGAGCGGACCTTGCTCCCCGACCTTGGTATTCCTTGGCCGAGCTGATCTTGTCCGCCAAGAAGGAAGTCGCGGAGCGGACCTTGTTCACCTTCCTTGGAGTTCTTTGCCGAAGAAAGTGGATCACCGAGCAAAAAGCCTAGGCCGGCCTTGTAATGTAATCCCAGTCACGCTAGCGCGGACGGAATTAAGGGGCAATTGAGAGGGAGATTAATGATCTGGAACTGGGCCGGACGGATTTGGGCCGGATAGACTTGTGCCGGACAGATTTGGGCCGGACAGACTTGTGCCGAGCAGATTTGGGCCGAGCAGGTGTTGGGCCAAGGTTGTGTGGCCCTGTCTTGAAAGAAGCTGCTCGGTTAAGGCAGCGCGTGGTTGGACCGAGCTACGTGGTTTCGTGGAGGGGAAGCCGGTCAAGTGAAGTGTCTGGCGCCAGGAAAGGCGTGGTTGACTGAGGGTACCTGTTTGCTCGGCAGGAAGGCCGACTGCAAACAAGCATGAGCTGTTCCGAGCTCGGCTATGCCGGAATGCAACCGAGCTCGGTCTTCCTTGAGCTTGGTTATTGGGGCACTTGGGCCTGAAGTGCGTCATGGCCGTTGATAGCCGAGATAATTTTGCCCGGCTGCCGTGCTCCCAGCAGAGTGGGCTGGCAGTTGGGTTAGGTGATGTTCAGCAAGGTTTATGCTGACAGATGGGATAGCAGAGCCACGTGTCAGGAGACGACTGGGAGTAGATTTGGGGCGCAGAGGGTATATAGGCATGTCTGCGCCCCCCATACGCGGACAGACGAACACTTTGTAAGACATCCTTACACTAAAACACTCCTCTCTCTCTCACTATCCCTAGGTGTGTGCTAACTTGATCGTCGGAGGGGTTTTCTCGGCCACACACCGCCGGGTAGCTCACCGCCGTTGTGCTTTCAGGTGATCGGATAGAGACGGAGCTCGGAAGAAAGGAGTACGGGCTTGCCTGGATATCTGCTCCCCGTACACATCCTATAGCTCTACCAGTGCTTATAATCAATTAAAAATTTAATTTTAAAACTTAGACACTGTAGGCACAATTGTATATTCATTTTAAAACAGATGTGACAAAAAAATGTGGTTATAATAAATTAAATTTTTGATTGGATGGGTTAGAGTCAATTTTTTTTCTTATTCTTCCCTTTACTCTTGTGACTCTTAACTCAATATATTTTTGTTTCATTGGGTGAAAACCGTCTGTTATTTTTTACAGGAGCTAAGCCTATTATTTCCTTTTTTTTTTTCCTCTCATTTTTTATTTTACTTTCAGAGTGAGGATTGTAAGTTCTGATAAAAAATAAAACAAATTATGCTTTCAGCTTTGCCAGTTAAACAATGCTGAGATTGGCTCAATGAGGTCTAGAAAGAATTTGTAAAAAAAAAAAAAAACACAGTAAAGAGGTCTAGAGTAACAAAAGTTAGTTTTTAGCCAATTGGCCGCTTTGATTTTTCTTCAAATATTTGGTTTTGGAACTACATTAATTCAGTAGACTATCTATGTTATTAGTTAGTCATCTTGGAGTAATGAGTGATGGCATAAACTTACTTTATGCTTGAAGCAGTTTAAACATGTTTTATACTTTTAATTGGATGATTATGCATAATGGTACCTCATAAGTGAAGAAGAAGGTGGTTTCACTATCAACCCTTAATGTTTGTTTCAGCTATTCAAAAATAGGCACTTAAATAGCTTACAAAAGCCTAGGCCCAATTCAGACCAAGGTTTTTTAAATACGCACTTAATATGGAAAGAAGGTTTTTGAATTTGTCTTACGTGGCAAGAAATTGTCTTAGTTAACAAGTGAAAGAATTAACTGATAGAATTTTATGCCCTTTTGAGGAGCCTTCTATTACCACTAGAATTAAGAAAGTGGAAAAAATGACACAAACTGTACAAAATTTCAATATATATATTTTTTAGTATCTTTATCAAAAAATGACATAAATTTTACAAATTTCAACATGATACGTATAAATTACAATTATGTTTTGATTTTAACATTAGGCACGGGCATACACTAATATGTAAATCATGCCTCAATTACAATTGTAACTCATGCCTCAATTAGTTCTGATTTGGTTTGTAAATCAACAAAGTTTTTTACTTTTTAGAGTAACTCTAACACTGCATTTCACTTAACAAAAGTATATATAAAATAATTTTACTTTTTAATTTTATCTCACAACTTTACCTAATATGTGTACTCCAACAACAATTGCTACTCATGAAATTAGTTTGCCTAGCTTTTAGAGCTCTCTAAATGTAGTTATCCAAAAGGTGTGAGGCAAAATGTAGATCCATTCTTGGTGAGTTTGGGACTAGCAAAAAAAAAAAAAAAAAAAATAGAGTTTTTCCTTTTAGTATTTTTTTTTTAAAATAAAATTGTGTAGAAAAAATTTACTTTTCAAGTCACTCTACTAGATCTTAAAAAAAAAAAAAACAAACAAACAAAACAAAAAATTGAAAAAAATCTTCTAAAAGGTTCATTAAAAATAAAAAAGTCTTTCGTTTTGTTTTTTTTTTTTTTTTTTTTTTTTTTTTTTTTTTCCGTCTTAGTTGAATATAAAAATGTAATATTTTCTACAAGGCTACCTATAATTTTTCCGTTTTTATTTTGAAAATTTATGCTAGACTCAAGAGTATTTTGTTGCAATTTCTACTTATAAAACATAAATAAATTAAATAAGTTTAAAAAAATTGAACATAAAAATTGAAAGTTGAGAAAAAGTGCATTTACCTTTAGTGCCCATTTCACAAAATAGGCACATTTCTCTTTCATCTTTATCCTAAATAGCATCCAAGTGGTAAACTCACATGAATATTATAAAATTTTATGTTCCACAGTTATCTTAGTGGTTTACATGGATTTTAATGTGTACTATTTGGGCGTTGTTTTTATATATTTTTGAAGGGTGACATTTTTGCCAAGTAAATTTTACATTTTCTACTTTTTTCCACTATATGTACTATGAAAATATGTCATGTTCCTAAATACTCCTATCTAGACTTTATGTCCCTAAATAATTTTTTGAAATATGTCATGTTCCTAAAGTAATCTTTCTTTTTTAATCTTTTTCCTTATTCATTCTAAATACTCTACCACTGTTGGTTGGATATGAATCTATAGGAATATGTTAGTTTTGATACTCATTTTCTTTGGAAAAATTCACAATAGTTTAAAGTTTGTAATATTTTATTTACCAGTGTGAGCACTTCCAAATTGAGGCATGAGTTATAGTTATAAAGGTAAATTCATGATTTAATTGTTAAGCTTCGTTGGAGGGTTTATTTAATTTGATTTGAATTTTCTGGCTAGAGAATCATGTATATTTTTGGATCTCAATTAAAATATTATATTGACCTTCGTCTCTCTTTTATTTTTATTTTGTATTTTTTAACCTTTATAATTAACATTGTTTCCAACTGGTTTGTTTTCTTGATGGGAACTCAAAGCAACATATTCATCCAAAAATGAATATTAAACACAAGGTAAACTTTAATTGCTTTTTGATTTTTTTTTCATACTCATTTTATAAATTTGAATTTAATTATTTGTCGGTTTACAATCTTAAAAAATTCTTATCCATTGTTTAGTCATGATGTGTGGGCATAAAAATAAATAAGGTAAAATTATAACGTTTTTTTTAAATATTTGGTCAGTCATGTAACTTTTCTTTTCTATGAAATACATGTCTCACATTCCTTTTTTGGGTTTCCATTGAACAATACTCTCAATGAGTTAGAAGAGTGTAGGAATAGCCTAGACTCTTGCATTGGGAAAAAATACACAAATTAGTAGGTACTTGGATTATTTTTCTCTTATAAGGTTGTCTTCCACTATCAACTGAATTTTGTTTTATATCATGGTTTTAGTATTGAATTTTGCTTTTTCTTTGGTTGTTTTCTTTTTCTTATTGTATCAAACATGATGTTTTCACTACAATAGGTTTTTAGGTAGCTACAGTTTGGAGGTTTGTATGATTTGTTGTCATTCTCAATTTCAGTCTCTATGCTATTGTTTTCTTTCTATTCATTTATCTACTTTAATAGTGCAGACGCATGTCTATTCACTTGAACATGGAATGACAGGTTTCAATTGACCATAATAGCTGCATTGCTTTAAACAGTGATGTTGGCATTTGCAAGAGAGTTTGAAGTTATTATATTGCGTTGTAGATATCTCAACATTGAATCATGTATCATATCAATTCTCTTTTATGTAGCATGCTACTTTCTGTCTACCAAGTTACTAACCTAACTTTCACAATTTGAATTAATTTCTCACAGGCCAGTGGAAGCAAGAGCAAGATGGTGATAATTATGATCATGTTGCTTAGAGCTTTAGAGCCTTGAATAGATAACCATAAGTGATGATGTACTTGGATGAAGAATATAACTCTGTTTTGTCATCACTTGAATTGTGAAGCTTTGTGAATTTCGGAAATTTAGGAATCATTGTTATTACATTGTTCTGTACTTTATATCATTATCCAAGTAGAGATATTGGACAGTTGTCTCATGTATCATTTTAGATGGTCAAGATCAATTTTAAACATTTTGTCGGATCTCATACAGCTAAGATCAAGAAGGCAGCTTTTTAAAAGTATCTTGAATATTTTGGTAAGACTGATTATTTCTTTCTAAGATCAAATGGTGAGAGATTGTTTTTTCACCTTTTAATTCCCTCTCAAATGTGTCATGTTTGTTGATAAATTCCACCTTTAAAGATCTCTCAATTTTTTGTATCTTGCTTCACTTCAAAGCTCACTCCACAAACCTTTATCCATCTCTCCTCTCTTTAACCATGTGCATTTTATCCCATTCATTTTCTCTTGACATGTGGGTATGATCTATGTTTGATCTTGAGGGTTTATTTCTTTGGGATTGTGTAGTTTTTTTTTATTATAGGTATGTGTAGCTCATTTATTGTTTAAGGACTCAATCTATGGGTATGTGATTATTTGTGACTTTTGGTGCATATATGTTGACAGTGTTGTAAAATAATTGATTTCAATGTTTTCTTTGGTGGGTTTAAAAGGTAGAATGAGAGAAAAGCTTAACACTATGACAGATTTTTGACCTAAACAGAAAGAGCGACTTCAATTTTTTTTGTTCATATTTTTTTAATTCATAGTTATTTATTATTTTTTTTTAGAGGTCCGTAGTTATTGATTTTTTGTTTGTTTTCTTATTATTATGCTATCTACTTTAACTAAGAGGAGTTTGGCTGATGGAATTGCCTAATTTTAATTTTGGTGTCATTTTGAAAGGAAAAATGAGTAATACTGAATTTTCAAATTACTTTCCAATTAACTTTTTAGTTTTCTTCTAATCTCATTTTCTATCGGCTTTTATTTGTTGAGCATATTTTTATCTATTTTGTGTTTGAGTAATCTAATGAAAATTACTGTTTTTGCTTAGGACCGCTTAATTGAGCATAGTCTATTGATTGCCTTTTTTTAGCAATTACAGTATTAATTTTTAATCATAATTGTTTTCAAACTCATAACCCATTTGATATATTTATTTGAAATCATACAAACAATTCATGAGATACGGTATGCAAGAATTGATAGAAAGCATGCTTAGATTTTTTTTTTTCCCCTTTCCTTTTGGAATGTTTTTAGGCACAAGTCATTCGCTAATTGTCTTATATGAAAATGAATTAAAATAGCGAATGACCCGTGCTTGATTGGGGATAAAAAGATCTTAGTATCTTTGTAGAATTTTCACCAAGATTGCTTACGAAAATTGCAGGGTAAGTCATTTTTTTTTATATTTTTATTTCTTCGCATCTTGATTGTAACCCATTAAGTATTTTTTATCCGTGACACTTAATTACTGGAATTAATTTAGGAAAAATTGCAAATCAGTGGTAAGACCAAAAAAAATTGCAAAATCATGGGAAACTTTATCACTTAAATTATTAAAGTTGATAAGCTTTACTATTGATTTGCATTTTTCCTATTAATTTTTAGATTTTATTATCGATTTTGCTATCAATGGTTTTATTTCGAAAAGTGGAGAGACGAGTTGACTTTTTGCTATTCGTTTTAAATTCTCAAAAGATGTACAAGTGATTTAGAAAAAAAACATTTGACTGCTATGTATGGTTGCTACTTTTTGTAAGGTTGTTATTTTCTGTACAAGTGATTTAATATTTTTCATGGATGTACAAGTGATTTAGTATTTTCATGGATGTACAAGTGATTTAGTATTGCTCAAAAAATGTACAAGTGATTTAGTATTAATCAAAAAATATTGTTAATTGCTCAATGACCCAATGTCTAGCTTTATATTGAACTGCCTAGGTATATTAGTTGTTTCTCAACTTAATTAGTTATATCTGAAAGTTTTCATAACATTTGTAGGTTTTTGGTTGATGTCAGGTTGTGTTGGGAGTACATTTTTCTCATGTCACATTGTTTGTAGGCAAGTTAAATTATTATTATTTTTCCTAGATTTTTCTCACGTAGTTTCAGGTTTATAATTTGCAAAGAACTATTACAATGTGATTTGCAGTAGTAGCACCAGCAGGTGTACATTGCTTGGCATTTAAATTAATTTTTTTAGATTGCAGAGCACTGGTTGGTGTGCATTTCAATTTTAATTTTCTTAGATTGTAGAGCAATAGCTGGTTTGCGTTGGTTGGTATTTAATTTTAATTTGTTTTTTTTTAATTGCAAAATACTGGTTGGTGTGCATTGTTTGGTGTAATTTTTTTTGAATTATAGAGTGTTAACAAATGTACAATACCTTGGTTTGTGTGTTTTGTTTTGTCTTTACAATTTTTTATTAACTTGCATCGCAAGGGTGCTTTTATTTTTAATGTTTGCATTGATATGAAGTTTATACTTTAGAGTCATAAAGTTTTTTTTAATAAAAATGAAATGTTTATGATTGCGTTACTTGCCGTACTTTAAATAGTTGATTGGGAAATATTTATTTTCAAAATATACAACCAAAAATATTTTCAAACTTTTTTAATAAAAAATCTTTCAAAACTAACCAGACCTTCATTCATATTTTGACTTCAAATTTTTAGCAACAAATGGGATAAATTACCTTTTAACCCAATAATTTTATATTTAATTACATTTTGATCTCATCATTATTTGCACCGTGCCTTTAGGCACGGGCATACACTAGTGTACTTATATAGCACATCCCAAACCCCATTAAAAAAAAAAAAAATTTACAACTAAAAAATTGGTATTATTTGACAGCCCTAATAGCTCTTGCTCATTGTACATCATTAATAGGGAGAAATGCAAAATGGAGGTTCATGAATGATGTGTTTAAAAATGGAATTTTATGGCTCCCATATTCTCCTAAAAGGCAGAAATTATTTAATTGGTTCAAATTATAAGATTATATATTAATTTAAGACTATATATTCATTTAGCTCATATTTTTTGTTAAGCACACAATCAATATAGAAATAATTGAATGGCATAAAGCTATATGTACCACCGTATTTTTTTAAATAAAGCTATACTCATTAATTGATACATCAATTAATATATTAATGAATGATGTGATATAATTTTATTGGCAATCTTTATAGTTTGTATAATGAGTGAGATTCATAATTTTAAAATTATAATATTATAGCATGTATTGATATATTAATTAATATAGTAATTGGTGTGTAGCACCACCATATTTTTTAAAATAAAAGAAATCAAAATGTGGGGTTTCGTTTCTTTTGATTAAAGCTGTGATTATTGGGTGTTTCTATTTACACACTACAAATCCTTTCAATACACATCACTTGCTCAGTTCACACAATACACAAATTAAAACTTTTAATTTTATCTCAATACACACCACTAATTTTTAAACAACACCAAATTACCCTCTTCTTCTCCAACTAATCCTAATCCTAACCCTAACCCTAAGCCTAACCCTAACCCAAATCCAAACCTTTACACGTCGCCAGCCGTCAGCCACTGACCTGCACCCCTCCCCCTTTGTCACCCCTCTCTGGCCCATCTTCTATCTTCCTCTTCTTCTTCATTGTCTAAATTTGGAAACCCTAGGGCTCTCTCTCTCTCTCTCTCTCTCTCTCTCTCCCCCTGCGGTGGAGGAGACCAGGATACAAGAGGGCTGAGTCGCGATGGAGAGGTAGGGGTGATGGATTGCAATGGCGAAGGTAGGCGGGTGGAGTTGTTCACGATGGAAAAAGGGGGAGCGGGGTTGTTCGCGATGGCGAGATAAGGGCGTACAATGGCGGAGGAGTGGACGATGGAGCTGGGGAAGGAGCAACAGGCCTGGGGAGAGAGATTGGTGGTAGTTGGGATGGCGAGGGTTGATGGCGATGGCGGTGGCGACAGTGGTGTGTAATGATGTTGGAGTTACGATGATGGCATCTAGGAAGCTGTTTGAGGACGGGAAGTAGAGAGGAAAGCTATGGAGAGGAGGCGACTGGAGGCAAGGAGCTGCTGTGGTGACGGCAGGGTGGCAGCAGCAGTGGTTGTCAATAGGTTAGGTTAGGGTTTGTGGATGAAGGAGATGGAATAGAGATGAGGGACAATTTGAATATTTAATTGAAAGATAAAATTGTAATTAAAAAATTATGAATAATGATATATATTAAGAGTAATTGAGTTGTGTAAATAGAATCACCGTGATTATTGCATTTTAAAGTTGCATCGTGGCAATTACTTCAACAAAAGGAAACGGTGAAAAGCATCATCATATCATGCCAACTACTTTAGGAAAAGGAAACGACGAAAAAGGGGCAAGAGAACATGACACTCCATTATTTAAAGGTAATCATTAAGTGATTGAAAATGCTATGTCACATTATTTTTTTGATGTTCTGGAAAAATAATAAATTACAAAACATATTAAATTGGTCATTCATTATTTTAATTACTTAATAAAAATAAGTCATTTTAAATTTTTTGGTACATCATTGATTGGAAATAAATTTTTCTTTCCACATTTCCTTTTGGTTTCCTTTTTTTCTTCACAAATTATTTCAAAATATTAAAATCTAAACATAACATTAGATATTGAATTTTTAAGAAAAAAATATATAATGAACAATATCTATTGAGCACCTGAAGACCCTGAAAGGCTCGGTTGCTGGTGCTAATGCGTCTTTTCTAAGTTGCTTGATAGTCAATGGTCATATCATACCATGATTGTTTATCATGATTATTATTATTATAGTTTTTTTTTTTAACAAATAGCATGAGAAAATATTGAATCAATATTTTGCAACTGGAATTTTGTCTTTGTTTTAAAAAAATAAAAAAAAAAGTTGATTTTGATGTTTTAATTCCAGGAAAGGGCATCCAATTGTTGAATGAAATATCATTGACTTTTGCACGGATTTTTTAATAAGGGATTAATATGGAATTTGTAAATTTTAATTTTGCCCATTTAATTTTTAATTTTTTAATTTTGAGTCAAATTAAACTAATTTCAAACGGGATGTTAAAAATTCAATTTGATTAGCTCAATTGGCCATTCCTATATACTTCAAGGGGTTAATTCTTGCCAAAAGGTAAAAATTGATAATTTTCCTTAAAATTATTGTGTTTTTTGTTGAGCTGGTTGTTGAGATTTGTAACATTATTTCTTATTTATTCTTCACGGCCTCTTTGTTAGGTATTGTTGGACTTCTATAGCTGTTCAGCCAGAATTGTTTAGATTTACATTTGTTAATAATCTCTTATTAATTCTTTTTTTTTTTTTAAATGCTAAAATTGTTAGCATAATTGCAAAAGGCGAAAACATTATTTTGTTCACAATTTTTTTTAGGGTGCTACTAGTAACCCCATCTTATTTCTTTGGGATCCCTACTTTATTAGACTTCCACTCACCAAAATTGCTTCCTATCTTCTTTTTTTTATTTTTTATTTTTTTTTCTTTGAACACCCACCATAATACTAAATTTACCTTTTTTTGGATCTCCACCCGTGCAACTCCTTTCCTCTAGCAGTTCCTCACCTCTAGCCAATGGTGATCCCCCTCCTCATCAGCGGAGTGGTAAGGGAGGTGGGAAATGTAGGGGTAAGGGTCACACGGAGGAGTTGGGGAGAAGCGGATGAGGGTGCGGAAGGTCGCCAGATCTGGGATGGTGGGAGAGAATGGTGGCTAGGATGGAAGTGGGGTGAGATCGGTGGTTAGGGACGAGGACAAAATTATAATTTGCTAGTAAGATAAATTTGTAATAAAAAAAGAAATGAAGTTGGTGGGGTCCAATGAATATCTCTGTTTGTTTGAGTTGGTCGACTATGCTACAACTTCTCATTGTTAAATTACATGTGAATACCATCAATACTTTTTTGTAATGCCTGATGATCAATCTGGATTGTCATGGGAAAATGCCTCACGTGAACATGAAATTGGAAGAATATTAAGTTTCATTTGAATTTATGAATTTAAATTTCTAAAATGAATTCAAGAGTTTTATAGATTGATGACAAGCCTTAGGTTTCAACCACCACCTGCCGTTTCAAAATTAGAAATAAGAGGTGATGATCTATGATAAAATGAACATCTTTGCTAATCTGCGCAGGATTATATATTTGATTCAGTGACATTAAAGGATTTTAAAAAAATTCTATTTATCTCACATAAATTGAAAAACAGGAAAATCGAAATTGGTCCAACAAATAGCAACCACTACTTGCGAGATCTCTTTGGAGTATTTCGCTGTTGTGTTGAATAAGAATGCTTTTACTTTTGTTCAAAAGAATGATCCTGACTTCAACTAAAGAAAGCAAATACACTCCTTTTCTATGACTTCTGTTTTATAAACTAAAGTTACTACTAAAAAAAAAAAAGAATTGATTTCACAATAGAATCAAGAGACCTCAGATGACTCAACGTCTACTACAAATATTTAGAAAATTATAATGCATAAAAGCCAAATCTTTGAAGCACTTGTACCATTTTCTTTGTCAACATAAAACTCTGAGAGTAGAGCTCAATGATGTGTTTGTTGCCACTACTGGCACCGCCACTGTGATGAATGATAAGCAAATTGTATCAAGATATGGTTGGCGCTGCTGCTGATGTCTGAAATTATGGGAATGAAAATCGCCAAAGTCTGGAAAATCAGAGTACATTGTCAGTTTTTTTATAATATTTAAAATAAATAAATAAATTAATACAATCTGTTTAGTTCCTACTGGGGTCTGGGAGAAATGAACATAACTTATCCATGAAGCATGTCATATATATGATGAAAGTAAATAAGCATATACAAAAGTCATGGTTTCATGTGATAAATTTCAATATAAAAAACCCATACGGTGGTTTTCTTGGCAGTTGGCAGTTGGTTTTCTTGTCTGCTTTCCCTTGCACATCTTTCCATTATAAGTGTGCAAAGATCATAAATTGGTGAGGCGTTGCATTGCTTTCAGAGTAGGAAGATTCATCAGATTCTCGCAATTCTGAAGCTTCAAAGAATGAAGAGATGAAAGGTTACTCAGACACCCCGGCAGAGCTTCCAATCCATCAAAATCTTCAATTGACAACACTTTTTAAAGCAATGAGGTGCTGAAGGACATGGAACAAATGAAGAGAACCTAATACCATCAAAACAATTGAAAGTTTAAAACTCTCATCTATATTGTAATGCAATTTTCGGTTCTTTTAGTTTTCTCTTCACCTGATTTCTATTAATTTGGGTGAGATAACCAATTATGAACGTTAGGTTATCAGCTCTCATTTTGTCAAAAAGGAGATAACTAGATCAAATGTGTGTGAGAAAGAGAAAGCGAGAAAATAAATACCACTTGCAAATCTTGAGCACTGCTTAATCTTTGTGACACAAAACAATAAACCGAATGATTCTTTTTGCTTCACATGCGATACTCTGCACATGAATACACAAACTTGATAAGGAAATGACTAAATAGAAGAAAAGGCAACAGAATGCTATATTGCCAATTTGCAGACAAAGGCAAGCCTTAACTGGGAGAATATGAGCACAACGAATTACAATTAGAATCGTTATGTAGTTCTATCATCTCAAGAATAAGGGATAGTGACTTAAGTTGATACAAAAGCATATATGTAATAGTTTAACCTGATACAAGAACATGGATAATAAACAACAGAGAAAATTAAAATTGAACTGAATTATATAATGTGATTCAGCATCAATAAAAGCATAACAATAAAAAAAATATAAAAAAACATTTTTCCTATTTACTTCACATTGATTTTGTAACAGGAAAATGGGTCAACAAGTAACACCCATTATGAGCAATGCTAAATGTGACTAGTGTGTAGAATTTTTAGTAGTTTTTTAGGGATGCATAGCATTTCTCATAAACTAAAGTTACTAAAAAATAGAGAATTGATTTTATAATAGGATCCAGAGGCCTCGGATGACTCACAGTTTAGTACTCTTATAAATGTTTACAAATTTATAATGCACCAAAGCTAGCCCTAGATAAAAGAGAACACTCAATCTTTAAAGCTCTTGTATCATTTTCTTTGTCAACATAAACCTCAGCTCAATGATGCGTCTATTTAGTTAGCACTGCCATTGTGATGAATGATTAGCAAATTGTATCAAGACACTGTCGGGACTGCTGCTGATGTTGAGCAGTAGTTGATCTTTGTGACACAAAACTATAAACAGAATTATTCTTTTTGCTTCACATGTGATACTCTCTGCACATTAATACACAAACTTGATAAGGAAATGAAGAAAAGAACAAAAGACAACAGAATGCTATATTGCCAATTTGCAGAAAAAAGGCAGGAATTAACTGGGAGAGTACGAGCACAACAAATTCTGAGTCTCTGTTGTTTCTCCATTTGCAAATTGATTCATCAATGTCTACAAACTTAAAGTGCTTGGTCTAGGACACTGCCTAAAGACACAAATTGATTTATAAATGTCTACAAACTTGCATGAAGTATCCTTGACCAAGCACATTAAACTAAGAACCAAGAGTAAGCTTCACATAATTCAAAATTCAAGGCATCGAACATGCAATTTTCATATGTTTTATTGGCTCCCAATTGAAATGGGAAGATCAGAATGATTGGGTAACACAAATATTAGATTCTAAAATAGACTGAATTAGAAAGAAAAAAAAAAAAGACCGGGGGGGGGGGGGGGGGGGGGGGGGGGGGGTTCTTGTATATATTGTACTGGAATTTTCATCCTTTAATCTTTCTCTTCGCCTGATTTCTTGTAATTTGGATGAGATTCCAGTTATGAACATTGGGGGTGGTGGGGGGGTGGAGGGGGGGACTGTGTGGAGTGGTGGAATATCACCTGCAAATCTTGAGCTGCACTTGATTTTTGTCATGTTTGTATGTTTGTTTTAGCTTTGCTAGCTTTCCTTTTTCAACTCGGAAGCACTTGGCCCTTCCAATAGCGTAAGCTGATCCAGCTGATGTGAGAGTTCCAGCTCAAGCACCTGATTTCTTTTATATATTGTACTGGAATTTTCATCCTTTAATCTTTCTCTTCGCCTGATTTCTTGTAATTTGGATGAGATTCCAGTTATGAACATTGGGGGGTGGTGGGGGGGTGGAGGGGGGGACTGTGTGGAGTGGTGGAATATCACCTGCAAATCTTGAGCTGCACTTGATTTTTGTCATGTTTGTATGTTTGTTTTAGCTTTGCTAGCTTTCCTTTTTCAACTCGGAAGCACTTGGCCCTTCCAATAGCGTAAGCTGATCCAGCTGATGTGAGAGTTCCAGCTCAAGCACCTGTTTCCAGCAAGCTATCTTCATTCAATTCAAATATCAGATAGTGATCGCGCCAATTCTTCATTAAAGAAAAGAGTAGCGCTTGCTAATTATAAGACTGTCATACTTAATCAATAAGGGATAGAGGGAGAATACCATCTGCAAATCTTGTGCTGCACTTGATCTTTGTGACCCAAAACTATAGACAAAATTAGTCTTTTGGCTTCACATGCAAAATAATCTGTACACGAATACACGTTTCCAGATGGGTTATTTAACTCTGTACATGAACCAAACTTGATTTGGAGATAATTAAAAAAAAAAAAAAAAAGAAAGAAAATGCAACAGAATGCCATATGTTATTTGTTAGATGCTCCATGTAACAAATCATATATTGAAGTGTCTCAAAGCAAAGAAACTGATATATATATATATATAGCCAATATGCAGAAAAAGGGCAGGCATTAACATACAAAATTAAAATTGAATTGCACTGAATCATAGGATTTGAACTCCAAACCAGAACTACATACATGATTCAATCCTCCAAGTGGAATGTTGTTGCAACTTCATCGTTAGATTAATTGCCTCTTGCTCAAACTCCCTCTGCTGCACATGCAACAAATCAATATGACTGACCAAAATGTTATAATTGGAAATGTCAACTCAACTCAGGTGACTTTTGCATACTCTAGGTAGCATGAAGCACTATGACTTTTAGAATTAGTGATACACAAGATAGCATGGAAACCCGTGTTTAAGGACATGTCATCATCTCCAATCTATAAAAAAAGGACATGTCATCTGAAGAAATGCTCTCAAGAACCCACAGTTAGGGCACCATGTCAGTATGAGTTTTGGATCATTTAGCTTCAACAACTAAAATGAGATTATTTGAAATTGGAACATCATAAAAGCGTTGGTTCAAAATTGAAACATGTCATTTAATCAAATCCCATCGATGATTTTTTAGGAGGGATACAAAATCCTCAAATTTCGGGAACATTCTAATCAAACCTATAGATCATTTTTTAGGATGGATACAAAATCCTCAAATTTCAAAAACATTGTAATCAAACCTATAGATCATTCTTTATGAGGAATACAAAATCCATAAAATTAAATTTTGATTAACAATGAAAATTGGCCTTTTCAATTGGTTGTAGATAAACATAATAATTCCCATGTTCTGAAAACAAAGTTGACTAATATAATTAGGAAGTCATTTTTCTCTTTCCATTTTCTGAAAATTAGCTCATTCAATTCATGTCTTTGTTAATAACAACATAAAACCAACATTTGCGTCATGAAGATGGATGCAATGCAACACGCAAAGCACTGGCATGCCTTCCTAATTGTTTTTTTTGTTTTTTTTTTTTTTTTTTCCTGTTAGGTACAGAAAATCAATATTTGACTCAAAGCTAAGTAGGAAAGTATTTTGAAGACCGGTTGATTATAGAAATTATTTAGTTTTTCACATGACGAGAATATTTAATTGACAAAGTTAAACTATTAAGCTTGGAAATTACAAAACAAATAACTGAAATGACTAACAACCTACAAAGTTTGCAATAAACATTTCTCTAACACTGCAAAATCATGTGCACCAATGATTACCTCTTCTCCCTGCAT